>VZTL01007178.1:0-10535 GCA_013400535.1 Scopus umbretta
AAATGTTTTGGGTTTTGTTTTTTCTTAACTGCAAGGCGCTTTCGTGTTTTCCTTGGTTTCTGCCTTTCTCTTTCTTGTACTGCAATTTTCTGTCTTTTGTGCTGTTGTGAACTAGGTAACGAAGCGCCTTCCTTCCTCAGGAACATCCACTATCTTCATGCTTTCTCAAACTTCCAGCAATCACAGCTTTTCTTGGAGTGAATAAGGTGATTTTCTTTCCGAGTCACTATGTGTTGCTTGCTCTGCTGCTTTTTTCCTCCTTCGAACGCCTAACTCCTGAAAACCCACGTTTAGATTTGCTCACCCAGCAAAACCCTGCTTCCCTCCCACTTTTGCTTTAATTTAAATCTTTTGCTTAAATATTTCATGTCTTTTCCCATTCAGTCTCCTGCTGCACCTCAGGTGGGTGAGCTGGTCATGCTTGGGATGTCCCAGCGAGGTGGACGCGGCCAATGCTGGTTACATTCTCCTTCCCTGCTGTAGTTTTGTGTGTTTGTGGACTAGATACAAACTGCTCTAAAGCGTGGGACAAAGTGGACTCAACTTTAATCATCCTCTGGATGACCTGGCAAACAACTGAGGCTTGTTTGATCTAGGAGGAGCTCCCCGAGTGCCCATCTTGTCCATTCCATCCCACTTGTTAGTGCTACTGTTGTTCTTCATACGAGTGAATAAACCACTGCACTCAACCCTCACGACAAGGGGTAGTCTCGGACTCGCTGACCGTGGGGATGGTGGAGCTGCCCCACAGCGAAGTGCCTTGAATACACGTCCTTGGCGTGCGGTTTCACTGCAGATCTCCAGTATTACTCGCTATTTTAAAAATGCCGGTTACGTGGAGATTAAGGATGGTTTCCTCCCCCCTTGAAAGCACCTGTAGCAAAACCCTCTGAGCCTGAAGTTAACCATTTCAGAAAGCAGGGCTAGCTTCTGAATACCCTCCGTGCCTCTTGCACGGCAAAACGCAGGCAGTGTTAATCACCGTGGTGTTTAGGGAGCGTGTACTGCTACATCTGTTAGGACGTGACTGAGCTTTGAAGAGGGGTCTGTGTCTTCTATTGTTTGACCATTGGGCAGGGGCAAGTGTCGCGGGTGCTGTAAGTCTCTTTGCCTCGCTGTTGCAGAGCAGCAGGAAGGTACCTGATTCATTGTCGGCCAGACCTTCTGTCAGACCACTTCTTTTAAGAACATTCTCAGATGAGTCTGATGTGTTGTAACAGGTACCCTGTCCAAAGGAGCTGGGATGGCTTTAAAAGGCATCGATTAACCAAATGTAACCCCCCAAATCAATTAAACTATGGTTCTTGTAATCCTCTTGACTATCGGTGTGGGGCACCTGTCCTTGTGGAATGGAGATGCAATGCTTGGGATGCATTTTAATTTGGGGATGTTGTCCTGTCCAGCCTTTTCAGAATCCCATCTGTGCACAGAACTTACTGAAATATTTTGCTGCTCGAACTGAAATACTTTGCAGTATGTAAACAAATCTTTCAATATAACTGCTGCTGTAGTCTAATATTAACAGACAACTTAGTCTGAGAATACAGTCAGTGAATCATGCTAACAGTGGTTATAAAAGCTAACACTGATGTATTTACAGTGAAGTATTCAAATCCCAACTATTAAAATGATTCCAGTATTGCATCTGAATTATACCAAAACCCCTTTTTCTAGGGTGCATGCTGTTCTGTCGGATAGAAATAAGTACATTTTAATTCATCTGCATAGATTGAAACTAAACGTGTATACTTGTCTGCGTATGTCAACAGATGGTACGGCAGGCATGTCTCCGTGTCTGTATGTGTATACACACACAGAGAGCATCCTAGTACAAGTTTACTCGATTTTAAACATCGTAGTAAGCCCGTAGCGGAATAAAAACGTAAAAGTGCCTAATTGAATTCACAATTTCGCTTTGAGGTGAAGTGTTACACAGCTGTGTGGTGTCCGCTGCAAACATAAAACCGCACATTTTCTGCAAACCTCTCCTGCCTTTGTACCCACACCTGCCTCTGAAGAAGTCCGTTTCATCGGAATGGCAGGTCCAGCAGCCAGGCTTGCCAGAGCTCCAAATATAGCTGGCATAAATCCGGCTTTCTGCTTGCCCGGGCATCGCTGGCGCGCCGAGCGGCCGTTCCTTCCGTGCAGACATTAGGTGGTGCTCTCCACTGCCGTATCCCGGTGCAGGCTGGTGCGGGAGGCGGCTGGACTGGGGCAGAATGGGAGCCGCAGGGGACGGCGAGGCAGGTGCCGTTTTTAGGCTTTGTACAGCACTTTGCAGACTCTGCAAATTGATTTACCATCCTGTTACTCGGTTGTGAACGAAATTCGGCACTTTTATCATAGTCTAATCATTCTTCTGTAAAATCCTAAGTCTTTTTTTTTCTAAAAATAACACTGAAAAAGGTTTATGAGTTTGGGAATGTAACAATTGCAATACATGTGCATTTTCCTTCTCATTTTTGCAGACTGGCCCCTTTGATCTGCCTATGCTAGTCTCGTACAAACGTATAGAGAATGGTTATGTGAAGACTGAAGATGCTGTTACTAATTTGGCAGAAAGATATCCTCTCAGGATACTTTAAAGTGCTTCATACAGACACTGCATATTGTCATGCTGTAGGAAAACAAAACATGGTTTTTAACCTGACAGTTCTCTTTAATATTATCAAGTACAGTAAGCAGCCATGCTGATAAAGCAGTAGCCAGGGCACTGGCCCCACAGTACCCGTCTGTCTTCTTTGGTCTTGTAGCTTCCCCACCCTCCCAAAACAAAACTTCTGCCAAATTCTATGTCACTGGAGGCTGAGAAAGCATCTTTAGAAATTCATCCGAAACGGCATGAATCGAAGCGCAAGAGAGCAGTGCCAGCCCCGTTTCACACGGGGGCTTCCTCTGCCCGCTGCAGATCTGTCCGAGAGCGGCGGAGAGCTGCCGAAGTCGCTTGTTCTACCAAAGAAGTGGCACAGACTTTAAACCCAACAACAGTCCCCGCTGGCTCCCTGAAGGCGCTGGGAAAAGCCTGCTCCTTTCCCGCAGAAGCTGGGCTGCAGCCCAGCGAGCATCTCGCCTGGTGCTGGGGCTGCGACCCCTCGGCGGGGGGCTGCCCCCTCCCAGCGATGGAGTGCCAGATGCGCGCGGCAGAAATACTTGAAAATTCGGGAGAAGTCTTCGCCGGTGGTGCAAAGCGTTCAGTCACCTGTCCCTCCTCTGGGTACGGCTGGAAGCGGTCTGCGGTCCGTACGCAGTGGCGGTATCCGTGGGAAGCACCTGAGCACCCTCCCGCGGCCAATTTGCTGATGGGTTTATTCCTGACGGAGGGTGAAGAAACGATCGTTTTCCCTCGTGTGGTGGCTGTTTGTGACGGAAGGAAGCTTTCGTGGGGAGGAAAGGATCTCAAAAGTTGGGCTGTGCCAGGCTTTCAGCCGTTTTGCCCGGGCTCCTGTGGTTGTGCTTAGGTTACTGCACCGTGCAGTTGCTTCAACACTTTAAAGGCCTGAGTGGCAGCGCGGTCCTTGGGTGCTCCCAGGGGCACGGGCTGTGCCTGTAAACCTGCAGGCGTGTAAAACTGCATCTTGAGTTATTTGCACTAAGACAAAAGAAGCCAGTTTGAAAGTAAAAGTAAAAATGTGAACCTGTTTTCACTTTACACTTTATTCGGTTTTTAAATTGGCATGTTTCTTTTAAATCTACCCGTACCATGGTCGTGGGAACTTTTCTGTTCAGGTTGTGCACAGCAGAGGTGAGATACCTGATGGTTGATTTTTCTTTTTTTTTTTTTTTTCTTTGGTACTTCGTACGTGGAAAAAGCAGCTCTTTTTTGTTACGTCAAGTCATAAGCAGCGACGGAGCGTAAGTGCCGCCGCCGCTTGGTGTGAAGGTCCCCCCTCGTGCTGCCTGCCCCGGCCCTGGCGCTCCGCAGAGCGATGCTCGGGAACTACTGGGAGAAGCGTTCGAGTCTCGTTTCAGAAATGACGAGCTCTGTGCTGTGGCTGGGTTTGGCTCCCGCTCTCTCAGGCTCTGGGGCGCTTACGTGCAAAGAAACAACAATTTGGGACTAGATGGAACATTCCCTTCATCGCATTTCTCTGAACTGTGGACTATGAATCTTCGGAAGAATCGAGTCTTGCTCTCTGGCTGCCACCCCCTGCGGTCCGTCTTCGGCTCTGGATGCGGATCGGCTGCGAGCAAGTTCTGGTGTGCATCAAAAGGACTCTGCAGCGGGCCGTACCTGGGTGGGGAAGGGCTTGCGCACCGTCCCTATGGCCAGTGGCTGCTCTTCCGTCGCCCCGCGTGGGAGGGGACGTATGGACAGGACCACTGTATTATACGCGCTGCGCTGGCCTCCACGCGAGTGGTGTGTGTTAGCACCGTGTTAGCGACCACGGCTCGACTCCTTGCTGCATGCAAGTAAGGAGCTGCACTTCCAGCATGTGTCCCATGGGCAAAGCTTTTTTTTCCCCCTTCTTTTTTTTCCCTTTTCCTAGCTCATTTCACTGACCTAGAATTCAACTTGCAGACCTTGTCCCTTTCTCAACTTTTCTTGCTAAAATGTGGTGCCTACAGATCAAGTATGCGATGAATACAATGAAGATACGCTCTATATGCCAAATCTAACCTTTCTCCTTAAATGTACACTTGCTGACTTCTGTTTACATAACCTGTAAAATGCAGGCGCTGAAATGCCTAATTCCTGCGATTCAAAACCATTCCAAGCCCGAATGGTCCCAAGCCTGATGCCTTGCTTCTGAGTTTGTTTTGTGTCATACTCTGCTCTTAGGGTCAAAGTCTGTTCCCGTGAAATTCAGCTGGAGGTTCTGCTGGTGACATTAGTGGGAACAGAGCGAAGCTTGCCCTGTATGTGCGATGTGTGAACTGTCTGAATAAAGCCACTTAAACGGGCTAATTTCTGCAGCCTGTTTTGAGACGGAGCCATCTGAGAACCAAATCTTCTCTTCGCGGGTGTCCTGTCTCGGGATGGAACAAGCCACTGCAATAGCTGTACGTTCAAACCCAAGGCTCGTGTGCTGGCCGGCGGGTTGGAATTGACGTGAAATGTCTTGAATAGCAGCTCTTTTGGGAAAATGCAGGTTTTCTTGGGCTTGGGTCGTCAGCTAGCGCACTGGTGTAGTGCTGGGGATGCCAGGACAGCCGGGCTGCCCTGGACTTGCAGAAGAGCTGATCCTCGTCATTCAGCAACGGTGTAAGTGAAATTTCTGTTGCTGTGGATGACTTGTGAAATCGGGGGAAATGGGAGACCCCCTTTTGGGGTTAGAGAAGGAAAGAAAAAGTGGTGATAGTAACCGTAAGGTACAAGGCAGCAGGATGCTGAAGCGGCAGTAATCCGACAGCGACGCTGTGGTGGTTGTTCGTGTCCCGTGACACAGGCTGCACTCTCACAGTGCTCAGTGAACTAAAAGGTCAGTACAGGCTTATCGGTGGAAAAACTTGAAGGAAAAAAGGCTGGTTTTTTTTTCGTAATAATTTGTTGAAGTTTAATCACTGGTTAGTGACACTGAAAGGTAAGACAAGTAATTAAGATTCCCTCTAAAACTGTTCCGTGATAACGGAGGAACTTGGTGTAGTCATAGCTACTTTTCAAAAACTAATCCTAATCGTTACGAGAATATTACAAATGACTTGGAATTGCATAAAAGCTTAAAATTGAGTTTGTATACACACAGTTGAAAAACTTACCTAATACTGCACCATTTATCCAATCTCCCAGCTATGGATTTTTTTTAAAAACCATGTAGTATATAGAAGGTGTAAATTATATACAGGCAATGAGAAGATACATTTTCAGCTTCTTGGGGAAAAAAAAAAAAGGACTGCAATCTTACATTTTTTTTCACTTAAATGCAATTTTATACATTTATGTTGCTTTATATAAAGGAAATTGAATGTGAATGTTACCTTTTATGAATGCAACTTGCTCTTTTTTCATTACAAAAACTTCTGTTTGAAGTAATCAATAAACTTTGGTATGTTGTTCTGATTAATATATATTTGTTGTCTGTCTCGTCTCCTTGGATGCTCCCAGGCAATAGTTCCTAACGTGGGCCCTTACAACGAGGGGGACCGTCGGCATCGTCACTGGGGGGGTTGGTGGTCCAGCAAGGCCATACTCAGTTACCTGATGCGGAGCAGCGTTTGCCTAAGGAAACGCTGGTTGCTTCTTAACGTATTTTTATTTTTCCAGCAATTTATTAGCAATTCTGCTGGTAACAGCTGCTGCACAGAGCTGGCCTAAAGCCACTTCCCTGAAAAATAATCTGTCAAATTAAGAAAGTCAATCCCGTGAATAAATTGATCTAACTTTGTGGAAGAGTTGAACTCGGAGCTTTAGCTGACATTTAGGAATTGGGTAAAAAAAAAAAATGCAGGTCCATGTGCCTGAATTCCATATGTGCATTGAGGCTCGTTCCTAATGCCGTGCGTTGGTTCTGTGCGTCTTGGCTCCCTAAATAAATAAGTATCTTTTTAGTCCAGACTAGAAGCACTCAAATCAGGACTATTCTGTGGTTTGCAAAGTGCCCGGAGCTGGTGAAGTCCGGGCCGGATATTTGTGTTGATGAAACTGTTAAAGCAAGACTCACGGTGTTTGTGTAATACACGAGAAAAATATATAGACTTAATTTTTTTATTATTTTTTTTTTAAGGACATGCATCTGATTCAAACCAAAATGTTTGTAGTGAAAAACTGACAGTTTGAAAAATTCTGTTTTGGCTGCTTCGATTTCTTCAGCTCCCATCAGCCACCGGAGGACAGATGGCTGTGCTATTTAAAACAAACTATAACCTTTAAGCAGCAGCTTGTACTATTGGAAACCAGATACACGCATTGAGAATCTTAATAGCCTGAGTGAGTGATAGTGAAAATCATCTGAAGAGCTGGAAAGGGTTTTACTCTGACCTGGCTACCGAGGCTGACGGGACCAAAGTGGTAAATGGAAGCGATGGGAGGCGGCCCCGGGTCACGAGGTATTTCAGAAAACACCGCATTAGCATTTTAAACGCCCATGTAACGCTTCATATTAGAAAGGAGAAGCGATGTCATTTTTGTAAGGTGATTTTTAGCAAGGACAGCAATGTTTTTTTTAAAGGGGGGGCTGTTGGTGGGCGAGGGCTCCGGGCCGGCGGAGGGGCCGCGGTGTCCCGCGGTGTCCCCGTCCCTCCTGGTTCCCCTGCGGCCGTTGCCGAAGGAGATGCATCCGCAGCGTCCTCGCTGCTGGGCTTGGGGGTGGCTTCCCACATCTTCGCCTGTCTGGGGATAACCTGCTGAGCTGGAAAACACGCTGTGGCCTGGAGAAGGGGCGTGTGTGCACCTGCATGCGCATTCTCTTCCAAACCCAGGGGTTGTCACAATAAATAAGGCGGGTCTGACCGACGCAGAGAAAAAGTGAGAGTGGGAGAGCCGAGTGGAGTCCTTTCTCTTTTGCACGTTGACGTAGCATAAACTCCTGGTCCTGATGAAATCCGTGCAGGCTTAACTGGCTTCGGTGCGGCCAGGCTTTCTGCCGAGCCGTGAAGGCTCTGCAACTCCCGGACCAGCCTGGGAAGAGCCCGCACCGGAGGGTACCCCGGGGTCAGGGGTGATGCTGACTCGTGCATGTGAAACCCTCCCTGTTTTAGGAACACCAACCAGAGCTTAATTACTCTTCTGCACGAGCACTTTGATGTCGCCATGCTTATTCCAGAGGTGAGCAATTCCCTTCAACATCAGTTTGACTCCAAACTACGCTTAGCCAGCTCTGTTTTTCCAGTTCCCAGCACCACCCTAAAAAAATTGAAGCCCTTCTGTCCCATTTTGCCCGTTGGAGTTTGGGCATGAAAGACCAAGCGGCTGCTCCCCATCGCAGCTGGGGCTCGGGGGCTAAGCGGGGGGCACGAAGCAGACGTGCAGGTGAGGAGAGGATCAGCGGAGGAATTGCCTGCAAAAGCTGATGGGGATAACGTGATGGAGTGGGGCAAAGGTGCTTGCAGCAGCCTTCCAGGTGGCGTAGCAGGAAAAATGGGATTTGGGCAAGCCGGGGAAAAACATTGCAACAACTGAGCCCCGGAGCCGCGAGACCGGGGCTGTATCGTGGAGAAGGACTGCGTGTGAGAGCCGGGACAGAGGGCTGAAAGGAGGGCGACGAGTTAAATTACCCTATTTAACCAGAAACTCTTTTCCCTGGCAGCTGTCAGAGGAAGGGTGTTTCTGAAGGAGAGACTGGGAGACGGGATGGGCTGAGCTGATGGTGACAGATGGGCCTTTATCAGGACGCTTCCAGAAGTCTCTAACCGAGCAGCATCTCCAGCGTCGCGGTGGGGCTGGAGCAGCCGTAGCCAGACTCCCTGCTCGGCCCGTGCTTTCCGCACAGTCCCACGATGAAGTATGAAAGCAGCAGCCGTTGGAAGTTGCAGAAACGAAGCCTATGTTTTCTCCAAATTATAATAAAAATATCTGCTGGGGAGAAATAGCTGATATGATTATCAGAACGTTCTCGAAAGGTGACCGCATCACTGTGAGGCCTCAGGTGTCTGCGGATGCCTGAAACGGAGCATTCCGGTTTGACTAAGCGGGTATTTTTGAAGGGTGATTTCTAAAATCCAAATAATGGCACCAGTCCCAACAAAAACTTCTAGCCTTTATCGGGGGTGGGGGGGGTGGGGGAAGAAAAAGGAAAAACAAACCACAAAGAGGGTTTTGAATTTTGATTGAGTGTTTTTTTCCAGCCTCTGATCTGGAATTAATGAAATTAGTAGGAATTCTCTTTACACCTTCACCCTAAGATTTAAGGGTAAGGAATTGCAGCCACATGAAATAAAACTCGGCAAACAGAGGTGCTGCAGGTGCTGGCAAGATCTTCCCCAGCTCTCTGAAAGGGCTCTTTCCCTTCGCACACAGACATTTATGTGCCAAGCTCAGAGCACTGAACATTGTTAGGAGGCCTGGGTGGGAAATCCCTGAAGAAGAGATACCCGTGTTTCTGTCTGTCATTGTTTCCTTTTTATCCATCTCCTTGTTCCCGCCATCTCAGCTTATCGTTCCTCGGGCAGGCGGAGAGCAGCACTGGTCTCTGGAGGAGGCAGACATGCCGAGCAGCTTCTGCCAGTGCAAAATTTGAGCAGCTGGACGGTGCCCCTGCTGAATGCGTCGCTGGGACAGCTGGGCAATATCCTGCAACACCCGAAAGGAGGGGCTGTAAGCAGCCAGGCTCCAAACCAAGAATCTTTGTGGCCATACAGGCTTGTATGGGAACAGCGGCAAGGAAAAGCTGTGACCAATTATCCTTCAGCTTGAGCAAACACAGCTTTTCCGTGCTGAGAGCTGGCTGATGTTGCCCTGCGCCAGCCGAGTTGGCTGGAGGAGGTGCAGGCTTGGGATGCGCGGGATTCCTGCCGGCATCCGCCGCCGTGGTCCAGCCTAGCCCACCTGGGGCTCGGGTAGGGTGCGTTGGCTGCAAAGACCTGATCCAGATCCGGGCTTAATCATTTCGTCGTCTGTTCAGAGAGCACGAGATGGATTGATTGCCAAACTTTAGGGTTAACATAACTATGTCTTCTACCGGCTAGCTTTATTTTTCCCGAGGCCAGTGTTAAAGCGGGTATGTGTCACTCGGCGGTGGTGAGTCCCGGTTACAGCAGGGCATCCTCTGCGCGGTGGTAGAACAAAAAAGAGACTTTCAGCCCTTGGATGGGCCTCGCTTCTGCGTGAGCCGTTGCAGTTCAGGGAAAAGAGCATTCCTGCCATAAGAATAAAGAAAGAACGCAGCGCGGCTGCCTTTCCATGCTGGTAGCCTTGCGTATGGCTATTTTATAACCACATTGTACTGCTGTGCGCCTGAGCTGGATTTTTTGGTGAGTGGCTGCACATGAGCTCTCCCTGTCACACGAGACGTGCCTGTGTGACCAGTCGGAAAATCGTGGACTCAAACTGTTAAGTTGGTGAGGGTCTGCTGTGTTACGAACAAGGAGCCCTGACCGAACGGGTACTTTTTCCTTGAAAAATTCTGTTTCAGCGTAAGGAGGGACACGGTCTGCCGAAGGAGGGTGTTTTTCATACTGCCATTGTTAGACCTTGGGTCCTAAATTAATAGCCCGGACTGCTGAAGTGTTGGAAAAAAGGCTGCTATTATAGTAAGGAGCATAATTAAAAGGTTGTTTTGGAAAAACAGGACCATCTGCTTCTCCGTGCTGCCTTCCCGGGCGGCTCAGGCTCCTGTCGAGAATGAGCCGGCACCGTTTGAACCTCAGCGTCGGGGAAACTGAGGCTGGCGGGCCGGGCCGGCGGCGTGCGTAGAGCTCTGGCCGGCGTTGGCCGTGGCACGGCTTAACGTCGTTCGCAGGCCTTGTTCAAGGAATTTGCTAGAATGCTGCTTGCAGAGGATGAAGACACTTTTTCTTCTTTTTGGTTTTTTTTTTTTTGCTCTTAGAGAAGGGCTACAGGCATTAAGGCGGGGAGCGGCTGCCGGGGTGTGTGTGTGTGTGTGTGTGTGTGTGTGTGTGCGCCGGGAGAGCAGCAGCAGATTTAAAGACAGAGGGGGGCA
>VZTL01007179.1:0-23501 GCA_013400535.1 Scopus umbretta
TTTAATATTATTAAATATTAATTTAATAATATAATTAATTATTAAATATATTTAAATAATATAATTTATATAAAAAATAAAGCAAATATTCTATAACATCCAGAGTCTTTACAGAGTTAAAATTTCTCTGCATAAAACAGTGCTTCTGTCTCCCTCTCTCTCATAGAATTCAGGCTAGCTTTATTGATTTCAAAGAGCCACAATGAAATTCAATGGAGGCTGAATTAATTGTAAAGCTTTGCCCAACAGCATACTATGGAAGCTGGTCACTAGTGACTTCCTAACTGAACTTCTGCCTGAGTGGATTCACATCCCCAGTTCCTGTCAGACTGAAATAACTACTAGGCTATTCATATTTTTGAGATGATGATCATTAAGCTTCACTTACTGACATGGTTTCCCTTGCATGGACTGACTTCCTAGCAGCTTAGGGAGAGTAAATACAGACTGGTAACTGGAGGGCCTGTGGAGGGGAAGGGCTGGAGTTCAGTTTCTTTTCTCATATATGCTTAACAAAATACCTAAAGAGATGATGGAGCAGTGATAGGGAGACAGGTTCTCCAATGAAGGAAAATTTCCTCAACATTTAATCATGCTTGAGATCATTATCTGTCCAAAGGCATACTTAAATAGACTGTTGAAGTTGAACTGTTTCCACAGAAGAGACTGAAAAATGCAGTAAACTGATTACAGGTGTGGTTCAGCACAGGCATGCTGGAACTGATATCTGAGGTGATAAATCAAGGAGGGGAGAAAAGAAATGGTAGGGATGAAGGGACGGAAATGGAGATGCAAGGAGATGTAGGAGATGTTGGCAATGAAGCCAGTTCATAAAAGCAGACTACTCTCCTCTTCCTTGCAGGGCCTAAACCAGCAGATGTACTTTGAGCATGTCCATCTGATCAGGCTTCACAGATGAGCCAGAGCAGGAGAAGTTTAGATTGAATATTAGGAAAAATTTATTTACTGAAAGAGTGGTGAGGCATTGGAATAGGCTGCCCAGGGAGGGGGTGGAGTCCCCATCCCTGGAGGTGTTAAAAAAACGTGTAGATGTGGCACTTCAGGACACGGTTGAGTAGTCATGGTGGTGCTGGGTGGACGGTTGGACTAGGTGATCTCAGAGGTCTTTTCCAACCTTAATGATTCTATAAATAACGAGTAGTTCCCAGTAGACCTTAGGAGCAAGCTGGAAGTTTTGTTGCTCTGGCTTGTCATGTTGTAGGTAACTTGTGCATGCCCAGAAGCAAACTCTATATTCTCTCCCTTCCCTAACCCCTATTCCCTCTCTCTCCCTTCAAGTGCCACAGGACTCTAGAAACAGAGGAACATGGGGCTTAAGGAATTAAATTTTACTCTTTGATGTTTGGCTTCGCAGTTAGCCTAACTACTATTGTAGATTTGGCAGGCAAGTTGTCTTTCTAACATGTTCCCACTCTTTTGAACTATCCGTATAGATTGTGAAGATTTTCTTCTATACTGCTTTAAGATGCCAAAGTTCAGTTGTAAAACAAAGGAACCCAGAAGCCAGAAAGACATTGCTCTGCTGTGAAGCATAACCTCACCTCTCAAGCAGTTGAAAGCCTGAAGGGCTTGGAGAGAAAATGAAGAAGGGTGTCTAACTTTCATGGAAACACGTATTTCCTCCCTGATCTCTTTATTTATTTTAGTAAGAAGTATACAGAAAGAGGATAAATACATTGAAACTAATCATGTGGAACAGACTTCTATAGGAGAGACTATAAGATAACAGCAGGAACCCAAGCAAAGTCAGATCCTGCCACTGTGATATGCTGATGGATGGGAACCTGTGTGACAAGCGATGAAACACCCTGTGACACAGACAGAATTGAGCTGCTGTCAAGGCCACGGTCTGGTTACGCAGGGCAGATCAAACACCGACTGGAAGGCAAAATTGAGGCCTCGTGCAATGAATGACACAAGTAGAGAGAAGATGAGGTGGAGCTATAAGGTGATGTTCCAGCGCCAGTGTCACCAAGGAAAGCATCAACCTCACCCCCTTGCAGGAAAGAAGCTGTCAGCTTCTGAGTAAGGAGACTTCTCATATTTAAATATTTCTACTGTATTTTTATGCTATGACCATCACCAGAGAGAGAAATTCCAGGAGGATTAGTGTTTGGTCAATGGTCAGGGGGTATAGGAAAAGTATGGGGGCCGTGTATTCAGCAAGCCAAGCACTGAAGCTTTGGGAAGATTTGCTCCCAGACATGAGATGCCCTTGTGAAAAGCACCTAGCAATGTAATCCATGATTTATGAGATTGAACTTCAAGAGTGAGAACTTCCAATATAAATTGCTAGCAGCAAGGTCTGTGCAATCCTTGAGCATTTAGCTATTAAGTACTGTCTTTCTTTTCTCACTAGTGGTGTAATTTGCATTTTGATTAAACTAGCCAAATATTTCATAGAACAAAAGACTAACTTAGTAAACATAATTATGTTTTTTGTCTAGATGACCTTTTCCTGAAAAAAAAATCCTGGTTACCTTTTCTATTAATAAAAAGATGATTAATGTAGTTGGATAAATTAATAAAGGAGAGATAACTGAATTAATCACACTTAATGTAATAGCAAATTGCTAGGTGCTTATAGATTAGTCTAAGAATTTCCCTTCATGTTATAGGCTAATAAAAATAAACTTAATTCAAAAAGACTATGTCCATTTTTTTCCTGGCCTTACCCACAAATTAACGGTGCACTAGTAAAAACTCCTGACATATAACAGAGCAGGGTAACACTTGGTATAAAAGGACCACAGAGGTCCATGTTTTTTGTTACTTGCTTTTAACAGGAACTGGACATATGCTCTGTTTGAAAACATAGATTTTAATTGTCACACAGAATAAAAGTCTGGTATTGATTCAAGACGAATTTGGAGATATTCAGACCTTGCGGCTGCTGAATCAGTTTTGAGCTACTCTTTAGCTCCCAAGGTGCTTTGTGAGTTATTGTCTTGTAGGTGTGTTTGCTGAGAACTGAGATAGATACTGCAGCAGTTGACTGATGCACTTTCTCATGTTCATATTTTATGAGAAAAGAAAGTCAATTCTATTCTTCCTTTTCTCTTGTAGACCTTGCCATCACACAACCTGTAATTATACCAACAGCTGGGACACAGGCAGAGGATGAACAAAGTGAGCGGGAGCCAGATGATAACGTTTTTCCACTCTCTGGGAGTGCGTGATTCTTCCTGAGGAAGAGACTGTCTGAAACCATTGGATTCCAGTGTAGCTCAGCCTATGATAGACCCAAATGTATAATCTCAGCCCTTAAAAGGTAATGAGTCCCTAATGTACAGTGAAACAATTCCAGACATACATATGTGACATGAGAAGAACCAGGTGCCAAAAATTTCTCTTTTGTCTGGCCATAAAGTGCAAAGATATTCTCTCCAAAAGGTAAAAATCCAATGAGCTCTCTAACATAAAACATTGTTTATGTATGTTCTTCTCCACTATGCTTCTCTTCAGAATTTTTTTAACACTTTCAGAAAAAGGGTATTTTAAAAAAGGGGCTGGAATCCTCCTCTTCTGTTCAAGAGGCTGTTGGAAAAAAAAACACGTATAGTCTTTATGCATGTGAATATATGAGCATGTATGTAAATCTAGAGTTGTGTTAGATCTTTGATAGCATCCAGCTCAGCAGATGGTGACCAGCAGAAAAGACCTAACCAGCTTGTCTGCACCGTTGTTGGCAGTGCCCCTGTTCACCATGAGCTTGTGGAAGAGATGAGAGGGAGGATAGCAGAGACTGAGAGGTGATGGCTCTGGACAGAGAGGACAATAGCACAAAAAAGCAGGTGATGTTCAAAAGAAGTTGTGCAACAAGCAGTTCAGGAGGTGACCACAATTTCAACAGCTCGTTCAGGTGAATGGGGCTATATCCCATCCAACAGGCTATATGGATATGAGAGACAGACAGGGCCCTCTTTTGTGTCTTCTTATCTCCTGAGAACAGCTACGGTTATGAAGTATCTGCTGCTGAGGCAGTAAAATAGTTGAGCTATTGGAGGCAACGTGTAGGTTTGCAGGAGAGAAGCCTGTCAGACTGGCTCAGGCCAGTGGTTTGGCCGGTTTAACATCCTGCATGTCACTGAAGCCAGATTTCAGCATGTGAGGAAGGTGCAACAAACACAGCAGAAAACTGAAGCAGGGCAACCTAGCCAGAAATCCTTAGTGGTTGTAATGGACCCCATCATACCAGACAGCCTCTGTGTGTAGTGCTGTTAACCCCTGATATTTTTTGTATCAATTTAATGTCCAGTTCTCTTTGAACTTCCTAATAAATTCTGAGGCAATGGGGTCGAATTTAATCATGTGCTAAGGGTGTATTTGTGTGTGGGGAAGAAGAGGAGGCACCTCTTTTATTGGTGTTGATATTTGCAAATTCTCATTTTCATAGAATTTCACCTTTTCATTATATCTGAAGCTGTGCCTGGTGCTCTCCCTACTTTAATTTTGGTCTAATGGTTATAAATATAAATAGCAAAAGCAGAGCAAACAAACAGAGCAACACACTGTATTTGCTCACAATATTTATGATATGACCTGTTAAAACATTCCTGAGGTAAATGTTTATTTATCAAAGACATTTTGCAACTGTATTTGAAAGGTTAAAAAAATCCCTATGTTTTCTCCCCAAAGCTTCTTTTTACTTAGCTCCCACATAGTCTGATACTTTCTGGCGGTAGAAAATAACAGAGTTCCCATTAGCAAACCCAAATAGTTCTAAAAAGACTGTTACATGTTTTAAATTTTTTTTAAATGTAGTTAATCTCAAGCTTAAAATTGCCTACAATCTGCTAAACAGCTTTCAAGACTGATATATAAGTAGAAGAAGGATGGTCTCTAGCGTGCTAAACTTGCAGCAAGTAATCCTTCGGGTTTTCAGCCAAATAGGATTGGAGACCAGGTTTTCTATGAAGAATGATTAAGTTGTCTATATAAAGCTCAGATTAGGAATTTAAAAAAAAAAGAGGTCGAGAAAAGGTTTTAATGGAAAACTAAAATATCACAAATCTCCTGTTTCATTAAAACCAGTACTCCTCATTTCGATGGAAGAATTTTTGTTTTATTTTGTTTTTACTGCATGCAGTTTCCATGGTTGTACTTCAGATTGCAGGAAACTGAGTTCATATAGGAGAGATTATGCATCTGATGTTGTATTCATTATACACAAACCAGTATACCAGCACAGGCTCCTTGAGTGTGCATTGGGCTGCATCTCCTTATGTCCATGTTCAATCCCAAACACTAAAGCGAAGCAAGAATGTCAATATATGGTTTAGCAATACCATGAAAGTGTGAAAAAAGTTATACATGAGTCAAACAGAAGAAAAACTAATTTTTAGATCTTGAGTGATCCCAGATTAGGATACGAATGACCCAGTGGAAAATTATGAGAAAATTCTGGTCCAAGAGGAAAAGAAATATCCCAAGAGTGAGTATGCATTGATTTCATGCACAAACTGGATAAGTTAGAATGGGAAGCAGGGCAAAGGCTTGAGAATGGCAAAGCTAATGCCAGTATTAAACCACATGCTGAAGTTGTTCATTTTTGTGNTAGAAAATAACAGAGTTCCCATTAGCAAACCCAAATAGTTCTAAAAAGACTGTTACATGTTTTAAATTTTTTTTAAATGTAGTTAATCTCAAGCTTAAAATTGCCTACAATCTGCTAAACAGCTTTCAAGACTGATATATAAGTAGAAGAAGGATGGTCTCTAGCGTGCTAAACTTGCAGCAAGTAATCCTTCGGGTTTTCAGCCAAATAGGATTGGAGACCAGGTTTTCTATGAAGAATGATTAAGTTGTCTATATAAAGCTCAGATTAGGAATTTAAAAAAAAAAGAGGTCGAGAAAAGGTTTTAATGGAAAACTAAAATATCACAAATCTCCTGTTTCATTAAAACCAGTACTCCTCATTTCGATGGAAGAATTTTTGTTTTATTTTGTTTTTACTGCATGCAGTTTCCATGGTTGTACTTCAGATTGCAGGAAACTGAGTTCATATAGGAGAGATTATGCATCTGATGTTGTATTCATTATACACAAACCAGTATACCAGCACAGGCTCCTTGAGTGTGCATTGGGCTGCATCTCCTTATGTCCATGTTCAATCCCAAACACTAAAGCGAAGCAAGAATGTCAATATATGGTTTAGCAATACCATGAAAGTGTGAAAAAAGTTATACATGAGTCAAACAGAAGAAAAACTAATTTTTAGATCTTGAGTGATCCCAGATTAGGATACGAATGACCCAGTGGAAAATTATGAGAAAATTCTGGTCCAAGAGGAAAAGAAATATCCCAAGAGTGAGTATGCATTGATTTCATGCACAAACTGGATAAGTTAGAATGGGAAGCAGGGCAAAGGCTTGAGAATGGCAAAGCTAATGCCAGTATTAAACCACATGCTGAAGTTGTTCATTTTTGTGTGAAACTAGCTCATATTCTAGATGAATAAAATGTAAGCATTTTTCACAAGAAACAAAGTGGACATGAGGTTGCAAAGTGTTAACGAGGTCAGATCTTCCTAAAGACAGCCAGCCTTTGATAGTCTAAGAAGAGAGGAAAAAAATGTAACTTAGTTGCCAAGTCCTTAAACGACTGTGATTTTGGCATCGTCTTTCTGATCATATGATGCGCATTCTACTAGGGGAATCAGAGTTGTATAAATTCTTGCAAAGTATTTTTAGAAAGCTATGAAGAATTGTCTGGAAGCAAATCAGAGAAGGAGAGAATTGCCCTAAATTATAGAAACGTGTTAATTTAATTGTTAAATATCTGAGAAAACGTACAGGAAAACTAACAAACATCTCTAAAGAGGCTATAATAAATCACTGTGTATAAATTTTCCATTTTGTGTATTGTTCTCGCCTAAAATTGTCATTTAATTTCTACAAATACAGGGAGAAATCACTTTGCCCAGAAGGTTTTCAGGGCTTCTATTACTTTTTGGAAACTTACAATCCCTACATGACTCCATAACCCAAACTGCCATTCTGCTGTTAGAGCTGCGAGTGTGACAAACTTGCAATGTTATATTAACAACTCCAAAGGTGTAGTTGCCTAAATAAGTATTTAGAGGTATTCTAAAGGTGGCAGAATTTTTCTTACAGATCATTTAAATGACCACAGTGCAGCTTTTGCATCTGCAGGCAAAGAACTTGTCCTGGTTTCCGCTTAATTCGGAGTTAATTTTCTTCCTAGTAGCTGGCGTAGTGCTGTGTTTTGGATTTAGTATGAGAATAATGTTGATAACACGCTGATGTTTTCAGTTGTTGCTGAGTAGTGCTTACACTAGGCAAGGACTTTGCAGCTTCCCATGCTCTGCCAGGGGCACAAGAAGCTGGGAGGGGGCACAGCCAGGACAGCTGACCGCAACTGGCCACAGGGCTATTCCATACCATATGGCGTCATGCTCAGTATAGAAACTGGGGGAGTTGGCCGGGGGGCAGCGATCGCTGCTGGGGGACGGGCTGGGCATCGGTCAGCGGGTGGTGAGCAATTGCATTGTGCATCACTTGTTGTGTATCTTCTTTTATCGTTACTATTATTATTATTTTCTCTTTCTCTGCTGTCCTATTAAACTGCCTTTATCTCAACCCAGGTTGAGATAAAGGTGGTTTTTTTTCCCTGGTTCTCTCCCCCATCCCACCGGGGGGTGGGGAGGGCGAGTGAGAGGCTGTGTGGTGTTTGGTTGCCGATTGGGGTTAAATCACAACAGAACTTCTGATCTGACCAGTCTGATTCAAGCAAATGCACCTGAGGCCACTTATTTATATTTCCTCTATTTCTGATGCTATGGGTTCCTTTGAGAATGAACCTTTCCAAACAAAACCTTGGTTTTATCTGTAACAGTCATTTGCATCCCTCCCTCCCAGCATTTATTTTTTATAAACAGTACCAGGACATTCTTTTCTTGAGTTTTGGTAGTGTTTTATTGTTGTCGTAATGATTTCAAGACTAGAGGAGGCATCCTGACTATCAGGGCCAAACGCAATACCTTGGCAGTAGAGGGGTTACTGCTCTCTTGCTGGAGTCCATCCCAACAGAGATGGCTCTGTTCTCAAGACATTTTTGCATGTTGCCCAAACTGCACATGACATGATTGCGGAATGAAGAAGGAAAAGGTCATCCAGGTGAAGATGACAGCTCTGAATTAGCTTGCATCTTGATGTTCAGTGTTTTTTTTTTTTTTTTTTTCTTTTTCCCACAGCAGTCATTAGGGTGAATCATGTGAGGTGATGTGTTTTTCCTAAGTGGTGATGTGATAGCTTCAGCTGAAGGTCTGTAGCCTCATCCGTGATATATTCAGCACTTTTATACTATTAAGCCTTAAACTGGTCCTATAGATGGTGGTGAAATGACATTAAAACCCTCCTTTTTTTCCAGACCTGAAAGGTGAATGTTTAACATTCACTTAAGTCATTAGGAGTCCAAGGTACTTAGCAGCTTGAAATCTGACCTCTATTCCACTATAAAGAATGGAAAAACTATTAAGAGATGTGGCCAGTAGGCAGAGTGTGCAACAATAACTACAAGGGCAGAAAGAATTGATATTGAAAGTTGTTGAAAGTCTAATTTTGGGAAAGGTCTGAATCAGAACTAAGAAAGTACCGAAAAGTCTAATTAAATTAATGTTCATTCCCATAATCTTTATATAACCTGTGAACAACAAATGGTATGAAATTGTTTTGTATAAAACATAGTCCTCCAATCAGGATTAAAGCAGTACTTTCCTTCCTTTCACCGCATCATTAAAATCCTTACTCAAAATGGGGATACTCTAGTTTTTACAGTTTCACCCTATTGCTAATGGGAAGGATGGCCAATACAAAAAAGTGGAGGAACTATCAGAAATGTGATCACAGTTACAGGAACAAAGTAAAATCTCTTCAGCAAACTCAACAAAAGAGAGACAGTTTATTCTCCTTATATCAAATGCCAGCATTTGTTAATGTCTGTGGTACAATGTGTAATTACAAGACCCTTTTTGAATGAGCTGGTATATATTTCTCTACTACCATTAGTGCAAAAATCCATCAGCTACAAAACGTTTTCTTTAAGAATCAACCAAAACAACTTTGTAGACTCCACTTATAAAATACATGTAATAAAAAATAGTGAACAAAAATATGTGAAGTAAATTAAGCAAAAATTATAGTGTGCCTCATCCAACTTCAAAGTAGGAGCTATCTTCATTTTATAACCTTAATGAATGTATTTGTAAAGCCTAAATAAATATCAGTCAGCATTTTTACTCAGTGTTCCTTCCCACAGTGAGCTTGTCTTTTGCATTAAGCAAGGAAATATATAACTGTGTAAACATATCAGTGGAAGTGAGGATGCAAGTAATAATGTCAGGATGGTGAAGCTGACTTGGATGACTGGGAACTGGAGAGGTTCTCCCTGGTAAGAAAAAAGTGGTAGGAGGAGAAGAGACACGGACTCAGTTTAGGGTGGGGGATTTCTGATGGGGGTATGGGGAGAGTAAAGATGGGAAATAGCCAGGATACTACCTAGAAAAGTAAGCTCAGAGGAAGAAATACGGCTGAACTGGAAGGTGTTATATATTCTAGGACATTGGAGGACTCCATGCATACGAAGTCAAAATAGCTCTTCTTTTAAGTCAAATGTTTACGTACTACAGACTTGTCCTATTATTTCTAACCATTTCCAGTACACAGACTCCCTGGCATTCCTCTAATCCCATCATACAGCAGTGCAAGATTGCTTCTCCAAGCTTCAAAAAGGTGGCAAATAATGAAACAAGAAAGACCTGGCTGAGAGAAATAGATAGCAAGCTCAAAATTTTCAGATGCAGCAGCCTTAGAAATTACATATTAATATTTTCTCTAGTAACAGAGTTTTGACTGAAAGAAGCATCTTTACTAGAAACTGTTCTGGCTTATTTTATATTCAATATATTTTTTAATCAAAGCCCTCCAGATGCTACTGTGTTCTTCTCTTTCAAAACCATCAGAAGCCATATGCCACAGAACGAAAGGCTTAATTGCAAGGATGTATCTGGAATCCAACAGAGTCAGGGGAGATGAGGTAGAATTTCGTTAGTAATCAGGCGAGAAGACACAGGCAAGATGAATAAGTAGTGAAGAAATATGTTCAGCATTCTCTCTATTGAGCAATTTTTCAATTACTTCCAGGTCCTACAAGAAAGGGAATGAAATCTGTCTCATGTACATGTATACATTCACACCTTATTTCTTTAAGTACCAACCAGTAATTTTTACAGGAGAAATTAGGGAACACACAGTGAAGAAAATAAAATGCGAAGAAAACACATAAGGCTACATTTTGGTGGTGCCTCAACACTGACCTGGTGAGGAATGAACAGCTGTTCAAGAACGGAGTCAAAATGGAGCCAGTAGGAAGGTGGCATTTGTGGATGGATGAAACTGATGCATAAGGATGAAAACGTATGAGGTTGTTGAGCTAGAGTTTGTGGTTATTTATAATGGCTAAGTGTTTTTGACTGACACAGAGTAAGTAGCTGAGTCTGTGCCCTGTTACAGAGCATCACTAGCCTGGGTCTGTGTTATTGGCATATTTCACATGCTGCCATTTTAGATTTACTTTGTTTGAATAAAACTTATGAGCTGGCTTCTGAATGTGCAGCATAATAGTCATTGTGATTAACCACTGTTGTTCTGGGGTCTGGTTCCATCCTGCCATTCCAATAATGTATTTACGTATACTTTGTGAAGACAAGTCACATGTACTCAGATTCTTTTTGTATTTTTACACAGTCAAGTATGTAATACAAATTAAATATTTTTTTTAGCACTCAAAATCCCATAGTCCTCATAATATGATACCAATTAAAAAATTATTCCAAAATGTACCTTATTTCCACTAGAGGTCAGTCAATAGATGGTAAACTTTCATGTTGTAGAAATCTACATTGTTAGCTTCTTTACCTGTGTAACTTGTGCAAACATGCTGCAAGAAAATTATTGTGCATTAAATACTTATGCAAGAAAAATTCTTTTAACCATATGCCAAATTTTTAGAAGCTTATCCATCATTATTACAAGGTGAAGTGTCACTAAATGCTTAACAGTCAAACAGAAAATGTGGGTGAAGAACTGCTGTTCCATAGTTGCAGCACAATCTGGATAGAAAGACCCTGTTTATCATGGAGTGTTTTGTAAATTATAGCAAGTCATTGGAAGATACAGATACATTGTAGATACGTAAACCTTTTACTAAGCTGAAAACAGTAGAACTGCCTGGGGTTTTTTTTAAAGGCAATCTGTCTTAACATAAAACTTGAAAGTACCAAAGTGTTTTAGTACAGGTCGGTGGAGTTAAAGTTATTTGTCAGTTGAATGGGAATTCAAATAAAGTTGCACCGGCCACATCTACTACTGCCCTTACTTGCAACTTCCAAATCTGAGGTATTCCCCAGGAGTCTTGATGTTGAAGAGGTGTGGCTGTTAAGTTGCTTTATTTATCATGGTTCTACTCATTACCTTTTCTGCAAGCAACATATTCAGAATTTCACTCCTTATCACTGTTTCTGGATATTGAGTTTAGTTTCTTTTTAATGTAATTACATTGTTTATTGATCTCTCTTACCTAAGATGAAGTCCTGCTCAATAATGAGGTCCTCAGCTTCAGATGCTCTTCTTTGCCGCCAGACATAAAGATAGTGGGTCTTCAATCTAGGAAGCAATTTTGTTGTCCAAGATGGTCTCTTGGGAACCATTAAAACTGGTCAGTATCTATGTCAGCTGTTATGTTTTGTTCTCTGTGAGTATTTACCTAATACTTCAATTTAAAGGCTTCCACTATACTTGCTAAGATCTCCCATTTTCCACTGTCTCCAGTGATGATGACTTTAATCACACTCAAATGCACTTTTTTTTGTTGCTACCCCTCTGCTGCAACTGCATCAAGGCTGAGACACAAGAAATATCTCCTGAGGATTCACAACATTGTTCACATGTGGACAGAGAACTTCATAAACGTGAGCAGCAGTACTGAATCTATCAAGATAATACTGTCCTGGTTTCAGCTGGGGTAGAGTTCATTTTCTTCCTAGTAGCTGCTATAGTGCTGTGTTTTGGACTTAGTATGAGAACAATGCCGATAACACGCTGATGTTTTAGTTGTTGCTCAGTAGTGTTTACACTAGTCAAGGACTTTTCAGCTTCCCATGCTCTGCCAGGGGCACAAGAAGCTGGGAGGGGGCACAGCCAGGACAGCTGACCCCAACTGGCCACAGGGCTATTCCATTCCATATGGCGTCACGCTCAGTATAGAAACTGGGGGAGTTGCTGCTTGGGGACGGGCTGGGCATCGGTCAGCGGGTGGTGAGCCATTGCATTGTGCATCGCTTGTTCTGTATATTCTATTATTATTATTTTCTTTTTCTCTGCTGTCCTATTAAACTGCCTTTATCTCAACCCACGGGTTTTAGGTTTTTTTTTCTGTTTCTCTCCCCCATCCCACCGGGTAAGCGAGCGGCTGTGTGGTGCTTAGTTGCCAATCGGGGTTAAACCACAACAATTACATATGTACAAAGGCTATATGCTTTCATATCTCAGCTTGTTACTCAGATACAGATATGAGCCCTACTTGGCATCGCTCAGGCATAACACTCAGATAATTAACCACCCAACTTCAGGAAAACTGAAGTACAAAGTTTCTAATTCAGGAATCATTAGCTGTCTTCTGCTGCAAATCACACGATGCATGATTGCGAAAAACTTTTAAATATTTACAATATTGATAAAAGATAATTTTTATGCAGATCCTGGTAGCCCTAAATTGCAAGTCACTAACATCTTAACCATGATTCATGGAGTAGGTGTACCATTAGCACTGAACTTGTCTTGCTGTGAACTTGACAGTTAACTGCAAGACACAAAAACTCATCTCTGTGAAGCCCCTGGAGGCGCAGGACTAGCATTTTCAAAACTTCCTGTTTTGCTAAAACTATCAGTTGGATTGGACCTCTCAGTATTAAGCTAAAGTGGCATGCACAGTTTTGAGCATAGGTCAGAGGATTTTGGAATTCAGTGGCAGTATTTTCAAAAGGAGTTATGTCTTTTGCCCTGTTAACCATGGTTTTCTGACACATGACATTTGAAAATCTGTTTCTGGGTATTTTAGCAAGAGATGGATGAGCTTGTAGAGCTCTTGAAACCAGTTTAAAATACAGTCCTTTCAGTGTTTCACAGCCATGAATGTTGTAAAACAGAAATGTGCTTTGAGATAAATTTTGTTGAGTTGGTATCTGATATCTTAAAACGTCTGGGGTTTTTTGTTCTTCGACCTCCAGTCCTTAAAATCTTCTGCTTCAATCTGAATCAGCTGAACATTCAGGTTGTGGCATCTATGTGAAAATGTTGAAGAAAATCTATCCATAATCTTGTTCATTTACAGCAGCCAAGGATTTAGCAGTTGTATCCCTTTATTCCTTTTGGTATGACCTGCAGCTGAAGACTACCTTCAGAAACCTGGGAAATTTTGGGTTTGTCACATCCCTTTTGTGTTCTTACTGTGACAGATAGCTTTCCCTGAGAGAGAGCGGGAGGGGTGGTGGGAGGACAGAAGAACTGCACAAAGTGATGAACATGCATGGAGAGTTGGTAGAAAAAACCACATTTTGCCTGCGTGTCAGAAGAGATGTGGGATGTGCCCAAGGGAAGCAGGTTTTGGGTGAAAGTTGCTGAACTTTCCATCTGATGCTCAGAAGTGAGCACTTTGCCTAATGGCTACTCTGGGAAATTTACCCTGGAGCTCTTTAAACAGATGTCGACTACAAGAAATGGAGAGGGATTTTTTTTTTTTCCTTACCATGTGAGGGAAGACTAAATTAATTTGAGTTTTCAGTAAATCAAGCTTTTCTGAAGGTGCCCGTCACACCTTGTTCTCTTCTTGGGTGGTTTTACTGAGAAGGCACAGAGCTTTGTGAACCATGGTCTCCCTCACATCACTGCTTGGTGCAGTTGCAATCTCCTTGCAGCAGTGGGAAATACCAGCCTGCCTTGGAGCTGCTAAACAGCATAGAGCCACAGCTGAGGTGTGTGGGCTCATTATCCCATCCACATTAATACCTGGGATGTTCTCATTCTTCCTTTTCCTCACTGCCTTAGGCCCTTCCTACCAGGCTGAACAGACAAAATAAACTCCTGCAAAGACCTTGTATTAAGGGCTTTGTTCACTGTAAAATATTCCTACCAGCTAGCTAGGCTGCTTTCATGCTGGTATGAGTAAACCTGTATCAGTGATTCCAGATCCACACTGGGGGTACAGCTCTAGTGTAGCTTTGCCCATTTAGCCAAACTGAGAATGCATCATCTCCAACTGTGTGTCCTGAAAGCAGGTAAGCTGCAGAAGTGTTAAATGTTTCTAGGGATAGTGCCTTGCTGTGAGTATCCCAAATAAGCCAGCCCACTTTGGCTCGGTTTGTAATTCCTGGTATGTTATGACCCCCTCCCTCAGCATGAAGAGCTCTTGAGGGTTCTGTAGATGCACTTGAAAAAATGTTATGCATCCTTCAGATTTAAATTCACGTAGCTCCTATGACCTAAGTGCAGTTTTATCATTTTATACCAGTCCTGCTTCAGTCTCTGCTATCTGAGGTTCTGGTGCAGAAAAAGTTTTTAAAGAAAATGCTATGAAAAGCCCTGTTCATTTACATCAGCTGGTGTTCAGAACCAGACTTGCTGTTTATGTGCTTTTATTTGAGGACATATTACAAATCACCTTGGGTACATAGAAGACTAATATATAGAGAGATATAGATATGTGTGTGTATATAACAAGATATTGCAGCCTTACCTATTCAGTTACATAGGTTTTGGATTTAATTCAGTAGAAAGATGAGTATGGAGGAGTAAAAATAATTGAAAGGAGAGTTGAGGATTCATAAGGAAAAAAATTGGGTTTGAATGGATTTTAGGACTGGGCAGTGCCTGCTTTTTGCATGTTAGTTTTACTCTAAGTTCAACACTCTTTGCTGTGCCATGAAGGATGGCTGTAGACAACACTGAGTAAGTCCAGGCGTTAGAGTGCCAGGTAAAGCAAGACTCTGGGAGGAATTTCTCATCATATATCATAGAACAAGTTGATATCAAGAAAATACTTTGGCATTTTTGAACTCACAGTGGCTGGTGCATCTTCTGAGGGGAAAAAAGTTCATTTTTAATGCCATTCCCTTTGCCAGTATGTGCAAGAGTGCAATGTGAAGAACAGAATACTTTTAAAAGCTGATACAATAAGACAGCTGCAAAATCCCATAAGAAAAAAAATCCACAGAGAAGCAGAGAGGTGAAAACAGACTGGACATACGACACCTTGTTCAGGGCTGGGAATCCAAACCGTGGCTGCTCAGCCATAATCAACATCAGTCTGCTACCCAATCTTCTTGATTCCTCACATACCCATGAGAGAGTAATTAAGAAGTGCTGAGAGTTTGAATAGCTGGAGCTGCTCAGATGTGATTGAGGAAAAAAAGAAGAGATAATATGGTGTTGTGAAAGGTTGATTATTTTATGACAAGTGTACCACATTTCCTCCTCCCAAATCCATGACAATGTCAGGATGCTTAAAACAAACAAACAAAAAAAAACCCAAACAAAACAAACAAAAAAACCCCACAAAATATTTTATCTCTTTCAGTCCTCCTGCATAACCAAGGAGCTAGAGGATATTGTATGATTAACAGGTCACTCTCACAATTAAGTTATCATAACTTGGCAAGTTAGGTTGTCAGCGTGTGTCAGCTGAGCTGTGGCAATTGTTCATGTGTATGATTGACACATAAAATGCCAAGCAATGTTATCTAACTCTCTTCCATTGCATCAAATTACTCCCAGTGCCATGGGTAGGGAATGCACATTGGGAGGGATTCACTGCTCTAAATTTAGATCTCTGTATTAAAGAGGTCTCTTTCTGAGCTAGTTGTCTAATTTCATGCAAAAGTCAATGGAAAGAAACAGGTGCTTCTGGAGTGCACTTCATCTTATCTTGGGATAGCTGTTTGAAACAGAGCAGGTGAATCTTGCTCCACTGAGTCTAAAAGGCATCTACTTGATTAGCTCAGAATAATTGTCTAAGGTTAAGTGAGATTAAGCTTTGGAGGGTTACCATATCTTAGCTGATGACTCGATCATGAATCTGAGCATGAAGATATAGTGGTTGTTTTGGTATAATCTTTCAGTGATCATAGTAAAGAGAAATGAAGATTTTTACTGAATATTAGTCAGAAAAAAAATCTAGATATTTTCAGACTTTAGATGGGATTCTTCTAGTTTCTTAAACTCTCTAAGTGAACAGGCAGGTCACACAGAGAAATCAGTCAAACTGTATCTGCTGGATTTATTAGCATTCTTCGCTTTTAGGTACATAGCAATTCCTCCCAGCGATTTACTTTTTAATCTTGTTGCTTTTAGTCCTGCAGATACTGGATGAATTTTCATTTTGCAGTACAAACAGACCTGCCACAGCAATCCAGTGAGACTGCAAACTGAAGCAGCACTAAAGGAAAAGTACAGCTCCTCATCTGGTATGATGACTCAATATTTTCAACAATTTACTGTCAGAGAAGAATTTACTGTGGTTTTACTTCATACAGTGTTTCTGAAAGCAAACAAACCCTGGTCTTCCCATGTGGTTTGGCAGTTTTTGTCTTGCAGTAAACTTGCAAAATATCTGGAGATCTGGTTTTACTGTCCTATCCTAATCACCTTTGCTCAAGAGTGATTCCTATGGGATATGAAGAACACCATCTTCTCTGTTTTGGGGTGTGAGTAGAGGGGAGCTTTTCGAAAAAGGGCTTCCCCGAGCTTCTCTTCATGGGTATTTGAAAAGGTATCTGAGAGCATTAGCAATAAAATATAGGGCAGCCCTCAGGTTGCCTGAGATGGTATGTGGCGAGCTGAATGCTCTTAGACGGACCAGGTAAAGCTGCCTTTAATAATTGAATTCCACTTACCTAATCTAGCGTAGTGTCTACCTCATCCTCTTTTTAATGAGCCATGTGAGTATTATAAATAAATTTTACTGCAATGTTGGTTAAGCTGTTGCCACTTCATTCCTATCTCCGGTTAGGCTTTCCAGTCTAGTTGTAGATCCTACCTTGTGCTGGCATGAGATTGATTATTTAAAAAAAAAAAAAAAAATTACACTTAGGGAATAATATTTTCCACATGAATCTGCTCACACTGTAGCTGCCCAAGCACTTGCTCCAGCACAGCAAAAAAGAGGGAGAAGGGGGACAGCTGCTGAAGACTTGAATACAGCCTCAGGACTAAGGAGAGAAAATTGTCTTGTTTTAACATCTAGCAATCTACAAACACTGGGGGAAAGAAAAAGTTCATCCTCATTCCTAATAAAAATGAAGTTTAAATTCAGCATTATGATGCTGACAAGTTACCAAAGCTTTAACCAAAAGAAACCAGAGAGAGTGGTATTTGGCTTTCTTCCTTAAAATCTGCATTTTCTGTCAGTTCAGCACTTTTATGGCTTATTTGTCTTTTACAACCTTTGCACTACTTTCTTAATTTATGGTGTCTATTAGCTAATTGGTCATAAGACATCAAAACCTAAGTTTAGTCTCGTATGAGGCTCAGATTCAATCAGGAAAACCCTGACGACTGGCTTGCAGCACGTTTCTCTGTATGTTGACAGACACAGATATCCCTCATACTTCACAAGAGGTTGGTTGCACTCTGGCCTTCACGCAGAACTGCAGACAATCACATTTTAGTTCCCTCTTCTTGGGATGTGCTGCAGATTTCTAGCAGCATGCTGTGTGTACAGGTGGATAAAATAATGCCTATACAGAAATGAATAGGATTTCAGTCTTTGACTTCAGCAGTGTCAGAGCTTGGCTCCAGATTAGTCCCAATTACTGGAAGTCTTGTGAAATAATATGATATATGCTATGTATCTTATCTGTGTTTTGTAAGTTACATGTAAATGTAGTTCAGGCCTTTGGAAGAGTTCATCGCATTCTGGAACATCAGTAACACTCAATTTACTTGTTAAGTACACAGAGGATACAGCGGGGTGTGTTCAAAAGCAGTGGCACTCAAGATTTCGCTGACTGCTTCTACAGGCACAGGGAAAAACAACACAAATTCTGCTAGATTTGAGAGTGAGCTGTTTAGGGCCTTAGTCTGTGTTCCTTCACTTTGTCTGGATGTCTGCACTGAGGTCAGGTAAACACAGAGGGATTTGCCATTCCTTTTTTGCAACGTTTCCCATCTCCTCTGTGCTATGGCAGACAACAGGGCGATGGAGGATCTGACGCTCAGTGGGTACCCGTTTCTTTGCAAATATTGATGTGTCTCATTGTGATTAGCACCGTCTTGTTCCAAATGTTATTCTACCTCATTTATACATAAAATTATGCTGCTTTTAATTGCAAAATAGTACAATTTCTTTTGTGGATTTGATGTCCTGGCTGACTTCTTCATCTGAACTGATAGTTTGAGGAGCAAGGTACTATAGTTTATAATGGCTTTTCAAAACTTCCTTCTTCTGAGAGCTGGGGTTTTTTATGCTTTTCTACTTTGAGTAAAAATAAATCATAATTTCTTAATTAGTTTCATCATTTAACATGAGATGTTTGCTGATTATAAATGTAAAAGAAGTCATTTGCATTTCCATGACACATACCCGAAATATACTGCCATTGAGTATTCACCTGCCATGTTGTGTTTTACAGTTTCATGATAGAAATACAGCCCTTCTTATGTTGGGCATTTTCACGGTTAAAAAAAAAATAAAATAGAAAGCAAGGAGAAGGTATTCAATCTGAGAATACTTCCTGTTCTTACCATTGTTGCTTTTCTACACAAATAATTCTTCCAGTATTGGGATGTAACCTAACTGATTTTTTAGAGAGATTTGTTAGTATTACACTCTGGCTCTGCAGATAAGACTTTTGGAAAGTATAGGTTGTTACTGTAAGAAATGGCTAAAATGACTGTGATAAGCCTGTTTCCATGCTGTCTGAGAGGGTGTTATGTGAGACGCTGGCCTTAAATGTTTATGCTTGCACAGATGATTGACTTAAAATCCCAGCACCTGTGATCTCTATAATGTTCAATCTATTTGTGCAGCTGTTCCTCTGAGACCATTACATGCAGTAATTGATTAGTTCAGCAGTCCTTCAACATCACTGCAGAGTTATGAAAACTGGTGAATTAATAAGCTACATTTCAGCAGCATACAGCCTCTTCCTCTCAGTTTGCTTGATACTTCTCAGGTCCTAGTATTTTGCTGTAGGAGCCCTACTTTTCCAAAATGGCTAGAACACTTAAAAATACTGATTTTAAAGGTAAGAGTGAAAAGAATCTGTCCTCATCACTTCCTTTCCCAAAGTCAAATATTCTTTCTATTTCATTTCAATTGATGAAGACAATAGTCTTAAAAAGGGAATCAGGAAGTGGAGAGCATCAAGGATGCTCGGTGGAGTACAAGCAACCAAGATACCTTGTCTTCATTCATTATCTGAAGGGAAAATGACATTTTTTAAATAAAGTGGTGGTGATAGAGGTTTAACTGTACTTGCAGAATTAATATAATGTTACTGTTTCTGAGGGACTGGCATGGTGCAGAAAAAATGCTCTTTATTAATCTTCTCCCATGTTATCTAGCTGACAGAGAACATTTCATTAATTCACCCACACGTAGTATGAAAATATTCTCTCCTATGAAACAATGTTTAAAACAGCACTATCACATAGCCTGTTAATATTAAAAAAGGAAATAATACAGTCTATGGTCACTTCCCAGTCTGATGTGCACAATTAAGTCTATTTTTCAGATTAACATTTTTCTAGGAGTATAATCAAGTTGCCTAAAAAGCACTGAATGAGTTATAGATTTTATATACATAAAGAATATATTACTGTGCTTGCATGACCCTAATATTCTGTCTTAGATGCATGTCATATTGGTTTCTGCATGACAGTTCTTCAAGTTCTCCAGAGTAAAAGTTGACTTAGAACTAAAACTGTTTTATATCCGACAAAGCATATGGGGTCTGACAAAGGACACTTTATATATATATGAAGAACTGAACCTCATTCTTTCAAGATGTTTCTGCCCATCTTTCTTCAGCTCATGGACCTACTTTGGGCTTGTTAAATGCATGCCTGCTTTTGGTTTTGGTGGCAACAGTTAATTGCATACACAAATCTCATAATTTATATTCCTTATCAGGTCATAGTCCTGCAAAATGCTGGACATTAGGCATGCAGTGGTATTCTTGTGCTGAAGATGATTATGTGTTGTTACACCAATTATTTATAAATTCAGATTCTGTATCATTTGTATACATGATCAGGATGCATACCTAGATAAGGGACTAACCGAGTGATGCTTAGGAAAATATCTTGATTTAAATCAGATGGATAAAATTGCATGTGTAGGTACAGAGGCAAAACAAGGTAGTGGAGTGAGGGGCTGTTTCTTTGTAAGTCTGGGTTCAGGTATTGAAAGACTGAAACTCAAGTAGCTGCAATTTAAATAGCAAATAAAAAATTGGAAAAAAACGCATGAAAATGCATCATTGTGATGTAATAAGTACAAAACAGTGTAAGAGAAATATAGAAAGGGTGGAATCATTTCAGATTTTTACAGTATTTTTATCACTTTAATGAATGCAGAAAAGACATGTATGTTGAGTAGTACCTAGCATGTAGAAATATAGCTATGGTAATAGCACGGGGACTGCATTATACTCCTATCATGTATGAGGTAAGCTATGTCAAGAGCATCATAACCGTAGAATGCACTCTTTTTCCAGTCATGCTGTTGTAAATCAACAGAATACATTCTGGCATAATTTACAGCTATTCTGGGTTCATACATGGATAATGGTTTTAAAAAAGTGATTGCTGTGTTAGGAATAGATTTGTATTATGCTATATGCCCTCATGTATGTCTGTTCAAAGTGACTAAGGGTAGTCCAGGGAGACCTGGAAGAGGAGGTCTAATTAAAAGTGTTTGTATCATTTCTTTTTTCTTTCAGTATTGCAAAAGTAGCTCATTAGGAGCCTAAGACTTGAGTTGCATGCTTAATAAATCCCTGTTACTTTGTTGCATCTATTCTTGCTTACAAAAACCATACTAAATTCCTTAAACAATACAAGATAAGAATAGGATTCTTTAAAACCTAATGAAGATGAATAAACGTAAATTTGACTTTCTTTTAATTGAAATCCTTTTTGATATTAGGAGAAAATAGCTATTGCTTTGTCTCATGACCGGTCCCGAACATTTAAAAAATAATTTATCAAGCTTTTGAAAATTAATGTTACAAAAAGTGAATCTCATTCTCTTTGATTTCTGAGTCAGATTACACTTTGGCCACATTGTCAAGGTTGTCTCTATAGCTGCAAGGGCTATAAAGTTTGAGGGGAACTGTAAATACCCTTCCCCCACCTCTTTTTCTTTTTTAAAGTGAAAACTAGTATTCTCATAAAATCTTACAAATGATGAGCTGAGGTCCTGAAGTCATTGAATACCTTGAAGGTCCTCATAAATTTCTGAGCTGGCAAGAGTTATGATAGACATCTGGGACTGCCTTTGAAATCGATATGGGAAAACCTGTAAGAAAAATACAGATGTATTGGAAACTGTGAGGAAAATACCCTCCTGAAATATATGAAACACAGAATCTCAGAAAAAAAAGCTGGAAGATCTCATGTTTTGCTATTTCACCTTCTTGCTCTGAGGTAGGAGAAGTCACACTGAAATGCTCTTTAGCAGATACTTACCTCACATGCTACTGAAAACCTCCAGCTTAACTTTCCTAACCTTTGTAGGCACTCTTGTAGAATTTTGCTGTCCTTGTTATTAAGTAGAAAGTTGCTCTGAACTCCAGTCTAGACTCTAACCTTTCCCTGCTGTGAAACAAACCACTTAGTCTTTGTTTCACCCTCAGTAACCTTGGAGAATAATTAACCGCTCTACTCTTTTTAACTATTTTTGATATACACGAAAACTTCAATGCCCACTGTATCACCTTACTATCCTCTATGTACTTACAAACTGATCACTTAGCATTTGTTCTGGCATCTTTCAGGGTATGAAATAAGCTGATATAAAATTCCCTGGATCCGTTCTATGTTAAGGGAAGCACAGCGCTTGCCTTTCACCAGCATCCTGTGACTTCTCAATGACAATGATTCAGAAGACATTCCTTTGGCTTTAGGGTACATTTCAGCATTCCCCACTGACTTTAACACAGTCCATTTATCCATTCTCTATCATGCCCTTTAAACTGTTCTGCCCTGCTTTCTACCCACCTGCTAATATTAATTGTGTTAAGCTACTGTCACAAATTTTGTGAACGCTAAGGCAAAAGGGCAACTCAGCCTTCTCCTTGTCATCCGTTACGTGCTCACCACCTGCTCCTTCAGCAAAGGAGCTAGTCCAACTGCCTACGTGGTCTTGCTCCCTCCGCAGCAGCTGGCAGCTTCTGCTCTCCTTTCCTCCACCTCTGCAGGAGTGCCACCGCCTCACCTCCTCACTCCACCGTTATTTCCTTCCCTGGCGTTGAGTGCTATTGCTCACAACATATTTGATACAAAGTGCATTCTTGCCTTTAGGATCTCAGGCGTTTCTTCCCTATTTGTCAGGCTTGAATAAAAAATAGCTGCCCATCTAGTTCCTTCTTCTAACTTAAAATACATAAATAAATAAGTAAATCTGGGTACCTGGGGCATCTGTGCCCTGCTATATTACCATTTCTGCAGCTCTCAAGTTAGTTAAAGACTTTCCTTATTAAGGTTGTTAAGCAAACCTGCCTTTGAGTGCTTTTGTTATCTGTTAGAGAAGTGACAACATAACAACTTTTGAAAATATAATTTCATTTATGTCCTCTTGGATCCAATATTTTGAATAGATTATCTTGAAGCTAATATAAAGGTTAATACAGGATTATCCTAGAACACAAATGAAACTGTTACACAGATTTCCTTCAAAAAGTAGATCTTGCAGAAAGGTATTGCAAAACCTTGATGACTGATCATTACAGAAACCAACATCATGCTAAGAAAATAAAATTCCCTGATTTCAGTCTAATAAAGCAAAAGGAACTATCTTGCTTACATAGTGGTCATAATAAATCTTCATGCATTAAAATTAATTTTTTTTTTTTTTTTTTTACTCTGTGGGAAAAAAAGAAAATGGGTCTCTCAAATCTTAAACTGATAATCTGAAAGTAACATATTTATGGAGGGTATATGCAATCAGAGCAAATCCTGTGTTTAAGAAGATCTCCTAGTACTGCTCAGAATACATTTTGATCACTGTTTTCTTAAGTCCAAAGAAGTTTTCTTGTGCCTTTGCAAGGCAGGTTTTCTTCTTTCCTGCCAGAAACAACCCAAGTCCAAACGCTATACTCTTGGTCTAGCTTCAGGTCAAATGCATGAACTCTCCAAGACACAGTAGGTTCTTGTTTGCTCTCAGTTAGATTTAGGTCAGGTCTT
>VZTL01007180.1:0-13402 GCA_013400535.1 Scopus umbretta
CACAACAAACTAGTTGAGAGAAAAATTTTGCCATTTGTTAAGGAAGAATGTAACCACAGGGTGATGTGAGTGGAAACGGATCTCCAGAGCTTCTCCAGTCCAGCCTCCTCCTCGGAACGGGCCAGTGCAAGCAGGTCACGTAGGGCCCTGTCCTATTGGGTTGTCAGCATCTCCAAGGATATTAAAAGGAAAAGAAAGTATTGGAAGATTAGAGGCAGAAATCACTATAGTTCAGACAAAGGCTTTAGCATTAGGTGTCATGGAGACTGCAGGCTGGAAAACTAGAGCCTGAGAATAGAAGCTACTGTTGAAAACGTACAAACCCACTGTGCCACTTCCAGTTGGCAGCTGAGATCCATCAAAATCTCATCAAGCAAATGCCTCCCTTATATATGAAATATGGGGGGAAAAAAATTGTGAGTATTTCCGAGCAACCATTTAAGAAAAAATAACAGGTGTTATGAAAAAAAAAAAAATTACAATTGAGCATTTGCAAATATTGGGACTGTGGTAATAAATTCCAGCTGATGGAGAGATCTGGCAAAGGCAAAATATCTTGTGAGAAGCGGCATTAGAGATGGACAGAAATTTCCTCAGCATGAATAACTCCCTGAGCAAGAGAGACAAATACGCCAGAAATTATGGGTGTGTTTTTCAGTGAGTTCCCAATCCGGCTTTCACTTTTTTATGTCAAACTCAGCATGCACTTGTGCATCATTACCAGGGAACAAAATTTACCTGTGTCCAGAAAGACAGTGAAAAGCTTTTTAAATAGTTACCTTGCGCTCCGACAAGGGCCAGCCTGGGAAATGAGTGGGAACGTGCAGCATGCGGATGAGTAATGCCACCACTTGGTCTTGCTCGTAGAGCAGCTGAAATGTGAACGTTAGAGATTGCAAATAAGGCGCAACTGGGAGCACACTGGTGGAACAGATGTAAAAATGTAAGTTACTGCCTCTCAGCTATTCACTTCCAGCCTTCAGCTGAGGTGTGGTGACTGAGGAGCTCACCACCACCTTCGTAGCTGTTTCTCTGCAAAGTAAAGCAGGTTCACACAAACCCTGTTCAGCGGCAGTTTGAGCTAATCCCATCTGCTTTGCAGTCGATGACTAGGCAAGGTGGGTTCCTGCATCCCGGCGGATGGGTGGTTGGGAGCGGCTGGAGAGGGCCATCTCCTCACCCGCTGCCGCCCCTCCACGGGGAAAGTTTTGGTGATGTCCTGGAAAGATGCTCGGATATCCACGGGTCTGTGGGCAGGTGGGACGTGTCTCCTGTCCCTCCTAAGTGTATTGCCCAAAAGCCACGGTTGAAGTCTTGCTCTGGATTCAGAGGTTGGGCTGCGGGGGGCCTCAGTGCCAGTCCTTTTCAAAAGAGCTACGAAGGCGATTTTAAATGAGAAAAGAGAAAGAAGCACACTGGCAAATGCTCTCTCGTCTCTCTTCAACACCTGCAGATTTTTCATAGAAAAAATGAATTGATTGTAGGAGAGAATAATATTATAAATCAAGTTATATTTCTATTATAATGACGAAGGGAGAACACACTTTCTATATGCTAAATATATTCATGGAGTTATATTATAGTAACATTCCTTAAATTGATGATATTTATCAGTTGGGAAAACAAATGCCTATATACAGAAGAAAATAATTAAAGGAAAGTGAAGAGTAATAGCAGCATCACAGCAGTCAAGACTAGCAATGTCTTAACAGAAATATTGATGTTCTTTTGGATGTGCGTCAAGGAGAAATGGAAAGATAGTGGGGCAATTTCTTCTACAGTTATAACTACAAAATATCTTTAAACACTTTCAGTCATATATACCCAGGATGAAATTCTGTTTCTAGCAGACTGCCTTGTCTGTGCTTTCCCTGATAGGAAAAAGAAAAATGGGTTACAAGGGAATTTTTGTTTATTTGTCTTTCTGAAAACTGTTGAGTGTCATCTATGCTATGCTTAACCTAATGTATCGCCAGGAAAAGGAGGAAAAAATATAACCTGCAAGTGTAAGGATCATTATCGTGAGGCCCAGTGGTGCTGTTACACTTATTTAAGGGGGCTATTGGCTTTTCCATCATTTCCCCTCCTTTTTTTCCCAGCTGCTGATAATTTGTCTGATACATTTGCCCTGGGTGAAACTTCGCGTGGAAATTTACAGGTCAGGAGCAGACTCGTTTCACATAAGTGGATTGAATTCGATTCCATATTCTTAAGGCAAAGGCTTGTTTTTCAAGGTAAGGAGCGCACATCTGGGAACACCTGGAGTACAAGAGGTATTGCAGCATGCGGAGCGGGTGGGAAGGGCACACATCACCTCGTTATCGGGCTGTCAGTGCCTAATTGAACAGCTGCAGTGCCACAGAGTGCGCGCAGCATTACATGCACATTCACCTAATATATACACATACCAGAGGTGCTTGATGGGCCTTTTATTACAATGCTGGAATATAGCACCGTTGCTAAAGCTGTCAGGGCTTATATCGCTCGAAAAATAATTGTCCGGTCTCTGAGGACCTGGTTAGTGCTTAACACAACAGTTTTTCTAGGTCGTAATATGCAGCATGACATCGATGTACTGCTGCTACATCTCATGATGTCAAACACCAAAGCTGACTCCCGAGGCCTGCATTTCTCTGGCTGTACTAGGGACTTTCACACTGAAATTGCAAATATTCGTGCATAACTCGCTTCCAGAGCTCCCTCTCGAAGGAGAAAATACTGATCACATCTCTCCAAACACTCTGCTCCCAGCACACCTGCACCAATGAAGAAGTTGTTGTGGGCATCGCGTTTTGCTGCCCACTTTCCCCATCCTCCTCTTGCAGAGGATTCCCTCTTTCGCCAGAGGCACCCGACAGGCAGCAATCGGCCGATTTTATACCCGAGTTGCTCTGGAGCTCCCTCTTAACTGTGGCTTTGCCCGGTACCTACCCTTGGGAGATCTGATATATTGAGGCTTGCGTAGTAAGTAGGAGTAAGTGGGAATGGATTGAAAACTTCTCTCAAGTTTTTCTAAAGTCTGCATGCTTATTCTTAACTCCAGCTTCCTTTACAGATGTTCGTAAGACAGAAACCAGCTTGTTAACAGTAACAAAATGGAAATTTACTCTGTGCAAAACAAATTTAAGGGATATACATTTATGAATATAAATCTGCACTCTTCTTTGGAAAAACAAACGTGCCTCTTTTATACATGAAAGTAATACATTACAGTCATTAAGACATATATAACTTTGACATTAATTGAAGTGAAATGAGGGCATGCTTGAACTAATAGATCTGAGGGAAAATGTGTGAATTTTCTTTTGTAACTGATGGAGCTGCTCTGTGGGAGAATAATTTCTGGGCATACTGTGACAGTATGCCATCAACAGCATGGTAAGCAAAAGAGATTTTGGTAAAAAGAGCTACCCAGAAGTAGATTTTTGTTGTAGGTTCACACAAATGGCTGTGCTCACTCCTTACAGTTAGCACAGAGGAGCAAAACTAAGCTCACAGGTAGTTACTGCAACGTTACCCAGGCACGTTCCCTTACTGGAGACAGCAAGGAACTAAATGACATGTAGCACGAGGAGCAAATAATTGGCATGTATTTCTAAACTTTCCCAATTGTTTGAATATGTAACTAACTTAATTCTTTCAAGCATTTCTCTCTCTTCGGTGATATCACTTTTTTTTTTTTTATTGTATTTCTCCTGTTCAGTACCATAGAATATACAAATATTCTACTCACCAAATGAGGACTTCCTCTTGTCAAACCAAGCGGCAGTTATCAGTTATCCTGAACGTAAGGGAAGTATAACGGGTCGGTAGAGAGTGCAACATTTCTGTTACTTTTCATACAATTGAAAAATTATCAGCCTGACATTAAAACAAGTCTTGTACTAAGTGAAGTAAGGGTATAATTTTTTGCTAATGGACTGTTATATTTCATTTACATATCTTTTCCCAACAATTTTATGCTTAAAAAATCATTGCCCTTTTGAATTATGTGAGGCTGTTTTTACTGTAAGGCTCCAGCAATTTGCCAGCCTCATGTGTGTAATTAGTTTAATTAGCACTACAGCTTTAATGAGAGCATCAGTGTCTGCTGTATGCACTCGGTTCTTTACTGGACAAAGTAAAAAATTGTGTTTCTTAATCAGCTGCAGCTGAAGTACTCCAGTCCTTACAAGTCTTCATACAGTGCCTGAATGGGGATAACGCTTTTTGCCTTTTCTTGAAGCATCGCACTCTTTATTTTGGCTGAAATGTCTGCATCCATCTGGGCTTGCTTAGGAAATGTACGTATGCACTGGCTATGTTCAGTGAACTGGTTTTCACAGCTTTTAATATACGTTACCTTGGCCTTTCACGTAATCCCTAATTATTAATGGTACACAAAATAAATAGTATTCGTATTGTCTGTGAAAGGTGCGTGCATAATGGATGGGGAGAACGAGACGCAATGCATCTTCTTAATACAAGATAAGGATATTTCACCAAACCCAATGAAAGCTTGACATTGAAAACAACTCTTGGGGAACTGTCAGGATGACAATAGAAAAAGCATTAACGATTTATCAACATGCCATTAGCCCTGCTCGTTGGACCCGACAATGTACAAAGTCCATAGATCATTTTTATGTTCCACAATAGAAAAATTTGAGTGGAAAAGGAAGCACATGACCTGTAGGCTACATTAAACCAGTATTAAGAAAAGGATCATTATCTAAAAGGTACAAAATCATATTAATTCTGCCTACTTGTCTGTCTGACTCGGAGCATTTCTGATTTGTTTACTCTCATGTCGCCTGGCTATCTGTGCATAAATGCTCAACAGAGGGTTGGTAACTCAGCACAGCGCTGAGAAAGAGAACAATTTCCCCAGTACGAACATCATAATTTTTAAAACAAATGGGGGGGTGGTGGTGCTCCAAACCCCTCTTTCCAGGGTGGTTGCGGCCACCTTTGAATTCAGGTTTCCCCTTGCAAAAAAACTACTTTATGTCTTTTATATGTTTTAAGGGAAACAGTGTTAAGGAATCACACTCACCCACAAAACCCATACCTTTTCTCCTTAAAAGCACAGTTCTTTAAAAAGGAAACTTTCAGGAAGGAAGCTCAGCTGTTTTGGTTCAAAGGACCATGTTTTGGCTCATCATGCAAATACCACAAGTGTCTTAATCTCCATGCTTCGACTGCACGTGCCAACCTGCGCACGTAGTCTGACACCAGCTCCTTTAAAAGCCAAGCTCCATGATGGGCTTTTTTACTGTCAGAAAGAAACTATCATCATCGAAGCACCACAGTGTGTCGTCTTCATTTTGCATCTGAAGGCCAAACTGTTTTGGAAGATTACATTTTACCTGCAGATATTTGTAACGACGAGTGTCCGAGTGCTTCTCTTGTTTATGTGTTGACTGTAGCAAAACTCATACAGTGCGTAATGTGGTGTTCCTGCTCATTGCAGCGCCAGTGCCATCAGTCCGGGAGCCTGCTGAAATGAGAGATTTCATTTCTGGACTCACTACAGGTTCAGGCACAGGCTGCCCTGACAATAACTTTTGTTTTCTATTGCATGCAGACAAATGGGAAAGGACGTCTGCTCGCGGGGGGAGCTGCTCCTCAGGCCCACACCATTTTATTTTTAACGTCTGTGCTCACCAGCAGTTTCAATTTGTTTTCTTTTAATTTCAGTTGACCGTATTACTCCATTGCATGTTGATTTCTAAACACCTATTGCTATTGATTTAAGACGGTAAAGCTGTCAGAATAATGCAATAATAATACAATAAAAAAACAATAGGTCTTCGTTTTGCTTGGCTGCAGAACAGCCTGATCTTGGAGCGTGCAGCAAGTCCTCAGCAGAAATGCCCAACATGGTGCTACAGTTTGCCACACAAATACACATTTAGACAACTAACCACATGGTCTGATTTTCACAGGAACAAGAAAACTTCAACTAGCGTAAATACCAGCTGTGAGTGTTCACCCCCTAATCAATCAGTTGGCGTCTGAATGACTAACTGAAGAGAAACAAATAGGAAATCTAGTATCTAGGGATGCTCTCAGCTGTGCTGTGTAAAAACTAGGAAAACTTCACAGACACTACTGAATTAAGCTGGCGTAAAACCACCAAGGAGAGGAAACCCACTGGAAGTTTTGCTTTTGCCTAATCAGCACAGAAATTCACAGTGAGTGTTTTTCCTCATTTTAATGTGTTTTTCATCACTGTGTATTCCAAACCCAGTCTGTCTGGGGGTTTTTTAATTCCTAATTTTAAGGTTGGATGTTTTAACCACTGTTTCTTCTCCTAGGTCAATTCAAAGATTACAGTATTTTTCTTTGAAAGGGCAATGGGTCTGAATTAGGAGTCATTATAACCCAGAATGAGATTAACCTGTTGTAGACCGGAGTGTAGGCTGCTGGGGAAGATTGGATGAGCCACAGGGTTTTGAATCAGAGCGGTAAGAGACTCTGTGCTGCTCTGCCCCAGCCAGGGAGGAGATGGCAGCAGGGACGGGGGAGGATGGGCCAGGCGAGGGATTTTGGGGGGTCAGCTCCTGCTGATCCTGCTCCTGTGGCAGATCCAAGGGAGGAGCTGGGGTGGTGCTCAGCCCCCTTGTGCTTGTGTCAGCAGAAAGCAATGCAAAATCTCACCTTTTTCTGTGAACAGAAATGCTCAGACTTGGCACTGGCACAAATTATGGAATGGGAAATAATAATCTAATTATATACGATTGTTATGAGTTTATTTAGTTTTTTCCTTGCCTTCCGTTAAAGGTTAAAGGTTTCTTATGTGCTCTCTGGCAGCTGGGGAGGGTTTGAATCGGAGGAAAGTAGCTGTTTTTACAAGTGCAGCGGAGTACCAACAGTTGAAGTTCCAGTGCTAAGCACTGCTGAAGGAACAACGGCCAGTTGTGCCAGTGGCATTGACGGTGCATTCCATGTGGCTCGGTCCATATAAATGCAGTTTAAAACGCAATGTTTAAGCTAAGTAGCCCCATATATGTATCAAACGCTGCAGAAAAAAACAAAACTAATTTATGCTTAAAGGTTCAGGATAAGAATTATTGCTTTGTTTTGTTAAATTACGTTTTTTTCCGCTTCCCCCCTTCTGGGAAAGGGCAGAGAAATTTGGAGGCGTTCAGATGGGGAGATGCCGGGACACGCGTTTGGGCTTGCTGAGGGTCCCTGCCTCCCTCCCTGCAGTTTTTCGTGGGCCTCCGTGCTGGAGCCATGTGCACCCTGCGATTCAGGGCATAAAGGCAAGGGAGCAGGGAGGGGAACCCTAAGACTGTCTTAATAAAAACCCCACATCTGTAAATGGACAAATGAAGATTGGCATCTGGCCAATGAAATATTTAAATACCTTTTGATCGGCATGTTGCGAACAAGATCCAGATGCCTGGACACCCTGATTTGCCCAACGAGTGATGTACAGCGGGCTTTCCGTCAGCGGCTCCTTCCAACAACATGTGACAACTTAAATATCCGTCAGGTGTTGTAGCAATATGAATTAGAGATACAACTGGCCTTTTTCCCTACGCCTTCAATAAACTTATGCAGGATGCGTCTTTGTCATTTGACTTCCTGATGTAGAATACAGGTAAGGAAAGTGGTGTTATTATCTTCTAGCTGCAGTTAGATATGATAGGATTAAGATAAAATTAGGATAAAAATAATAGGAATGGGCTAATAAAATTAACTGCCTTATTTAATGGCAAACAAGAAACATATACCAGGGTAAATATAATTCAGTGGGTATTTGAAAATTAAATGAGATATGCAATTGACCATGTTGTATTTCAAAAATCTGTTTGAAAATAATTCTGTATTTTAAAACCATTTATACAGTAACTGTAATTCAATGTATTCAGCCATTCATGATTGTCCATACTGAATACAACAAAAGGAAAATACTTAGGTTTTCTTTTTACAGGATTAATATATTTGGTGCACAAGTATTATCTTAATCCAGTAGCCATCATTCATCAAGTTATAAATGAGAGCAATGTCTTTCTGTCACTGGATTTTATTTAACTGGCTCAGATTATTTATGAGATGCTTGCAATTCTGCGACCTAAGAGTAATAACTTGTCCAAACAAATTAACATGAAAACTCCCTTGATATCCCCCAAATAATCAAATTCTTTTGTCAACAACATCCCCAAATAGTTTGCATTGACTTTAGCAAAGGTTTGTTAGAATTACAGACTTACCATGAGGCATGACTCTTCCCCTGCGGTTGGAGGACTGTTAATTTCCAGGTTAAATAATTGTTCTGGTTTGCAAAGATCTCTCATCAAGTTCTTTGTACAGCAAAAACTGCTCAGAAGAAATGAAAACTAAGGTTGTCCCATGAGATGCAGCAAATGGGAAGCACCTTGGCTCCCACTCTCCTTGGCCTCGCAGCTTCGGTGAGTAACATCTTAAACCTTCCAGCAGCAAGAGTTGCGGAACGACGTTTTCTCCTAAGGCTTCAGTTGCTGGGTGTTAGAAATACTGTGAAATTCAGAAATACTGTGCAAATGCAAGGAGCTGTGCTGGATTAAACCGCCTAGTGGGGCTCATTTGCTGCGNTACCTGGTCGAACATAGACACTGGTATTAGCTCAATGGCTTCAAGACTTTGCGTTGGGAACGCTCACTGAGTAAGCTGCCATCTGTCACGATTAAAGAGTTGTTGGAAGATTTCTGGAGTAGTTTTTCCAGGGAATCAGGTAACTTAGATAGCTTAGTGCTTTTCACGGTTTTGTTAACTTTGTGATTGATTTTCTGCAGGCCAAGGAGGAAATTTTCTTTTTGTTGCTTTTTCACAGGTTACAGACCACTGCCTCACACCATCACATACAATTGCCAGGCTGGTGTTGCAGGATGGTGGAGCAGAGAGACCCCACAGGCAGGGCAGGACCAGGACCAGGACCAGGCCCAGGACCAGAGGCCGGGCAACAAATGCATCAAGGCAACAACTTCCTCTGTTTATGTTCACATTCCAAAAAATGTTAGGTGTATAACTCAAAACAGCTTTCTTCCCCTCTCCTCCCCGCCTCCTCACCATGCACATTCTTGGGAAAGGCTCAAACAGATCTTTAACACTGTCATAATTATTAGACAGTATGGTAGAGAAATTTTGAGATAACCCTGCTCTGCATGTAAAAAATTATAATTATTGTTATTTAAATTATAATCATTATTTATAATTACCATAATTAATTAATAATTTCCATACTATCATATTACAAGTATTAAATTGAAACCTTTTAAAATACTCATCCTGAATCTGTTACTTTTCATCCAGCTACCAGGTTATTCTATCACCTCTGCCACTTACACCAGCAGGACTGTCTTGTTGCTGATTTGTATTATTTCTGCTAAAGTCACTTTAATCCTTGAGGTCAGATTTATCTTCTTTTGCTTCAGTCCTTTGGGTTCGTGTTAGTCAGATGGGTATTATCACACCTGTTCGTCACGTCCTTGTTGGGAGGGAGCTTTCAGGAGGAAAGTTGAAACCCAGTATGTCTTGGTCTCTTGCAGGGAAGCTCTTGCTGAATGGCTAGGGCAAACCAAGGTGGGGAGTTTGCACTGGTAGCCAGAACAAGTCTTTTGTGGAAAAGTTTGTACGAAGCTTGTTCATTTAAGATTATCAAGGCCCAGTCAATCTGATTTTATACAGCAGGGTGCTGGACAAAATGAGATGTTGTCAGCTGCCATCTCCTGCTGTTCTTACGATATGGGTGCATGGTGAACAAAAGGACTTCTATTCATCCATCTTCCTTGCCTGTTTGAGTCCCATGAATTCCCTTCTTTCCACTTGCTGTCTCACCTTCCCTGTCTATTTCTTCTATCCAGTTTAGAAAATAACAAAACACCATATTCAGTTACACAAAGTCTAGCAGTTCCCTTCCTCAGAGCCAGACTTAATGATTGATCTGCCTTTCTGATGTCTAGGTCATGGCTTGGGAAGAAGAGGTGAAATCTTCCTGCCAGTTGGAAACAGGAGAAAGTGTTTCAGATTATAAATGTTCATAATTCTACAAAAAAGTGAGACCAAAAGACTTCTATCTTGGACATCATGGTAAATGAAGGAAAAGGTCAATTTTACCATTAATTCATAAAAACCTTTCTTTGCAGGTGGCGGAAATTGTATATTATATCCTCTTATTATATCATATAACAGTAACCTTAGGTTACCCAGTAAAATCAGAAAAGTCTTTGCTGGAACAACAGAAGCAATTAGGTGTTCCAGATAGCAGGTTTGTGTGCTGTTATGCTACACACTTGCACAGAGGCACTACTTTTGAAACAGTATTATACAATGCATCGTTACTTACATGTGAAGTATGCTAACTGCCCTTCTATTTTCTAATTTATTTGTTGTTGGATCAAATAATGTTTATTCTTAAATAAGCCCCCAGGGAACCAAACACCACCATCTCACAATGTCCATGGTACCACCAGTTCGGTGATGGGGTAGCCCGACAGGGTAGGGTGGAGATATCAGCAGTCCTCCACCATCCTGGGTCAGAGAAAAGTATCCCTCTGGGCCTGACAAACAGAGCCTGGCCCACTAGATGGTACCCCAAGATTTAGCAAATGGAAGTGTTCCTGCAGTACTAATGACCTGCTTCACAAATTGTACATTAACCTGTCAATTCATCACAGGTTTAGGGCACCTACCAGTACTAAAAAACAGAGTGATGGATGTACAGTTATGCCATTTATACCGATTATAACACCTAGATGGTATTTATTTTGTGTGCTGCTGAACACCTATTGATCCACCTAGGTTTTTTAACTTGATGCAGACAGCCTTACAGATCTGATTTACAAAAGACATTAATTTTCTGTTTCGACAGTGTCCTGGTCTCAGCTGGGATGGAGTTAATTTTCTTCCTAGTAGCTGGCACAGTGCTGTAGTTTGGATTTAAGATGAGAATAATGTTGATAACAGGCTGATGTTTTAGTTGTTGCTGAGCAGTGCTTGCACCAGTCAAGGACTTTTCAGCTTCCCATGCTCTGCCAGGGGCACAAGGAGCTGGGAGGGGGCACAGCCAGGACAGCTGCCCCAGCCTGCCCACAGGGCTATTCCATAGCATCCGGAGTCACGCTCCATATAGAAACTGGGGGAGTTGGCCGGGGGGCAGCAATCGCTGCTTGGGGACGGGCTGGGCATCGGTCAGCGGGTGGTGAGTGGTTGCATCACCTGTTTTTGGTTTTTTTCCCCTGGGTTCTGTTCCTCTTCTTGTTTTCCTTCTCACCATTATTATTATTATTATTACTATTACTACTACTTTTGCATTATTAAACTTGTCTTACCTCAACACACGAATTTTCTTACTTTTGCTCTTCAGATTCTCTCCCCATCCCACCAGGGCAGGGCAGGGGGAAGGTGAGCGAGCGGCTGTGTGGTGCTCAGTTGCCGACTGGGGCTAAACCACAACAGACAGAAACTGCAGACTTTTCTGCATAACTTATTAAAGTGTAGATTAAAAGTGACATGTTGATTTGTTACTGACTTTGAGGATTTCTTTCTATGCTGTTTGCCTCCAGCATTAAACAGTCCACTGAACACATAGCTTGTACATGAATCCTTCTTTTTTCAGTCTTGGGACTCATTCTAATATTATACGTGATGCATTCAACCAATAAAAAGGTAAACAGAAAGACTGAGTTTATGCCAGCAAGTCACAATAAGCTGTGCATTGGCAAAATATTTAATCATGCTAAGACTGGATGCTAGGCCCTCCCACATGGCTTTATTATGGCATTGCAAAATGCACATTTTTTAAAGGTCAGTCAGAGCGTCCGATTTCCATATTCTTCTGTTGCTTTTTTTTCCTGAGAATTCAGTTCCTGTTATTAGTTTGTTATCTAATATTTCAGTGCCAGGACTTCTGAAATTTTCTGTAATTTTTTTCCCTCTGTAAAAGAGCTGTTCTTACTGCACGTTAGTCCCAAACACACACTCTCATATACCCGGTTCTGGTCATCCAAACATGAGAGTAAGAGTAGGTGACAGAGGGGTGCAGGAGGAGTAGGTGTGCTGCACAGCTGCGTGCTTCGGCACTGCGCCAAGACCTATCAGACCGCTCCATGTTTAGAAGACTCTAACCTCAAGTGTACAGTTCTTCCCTGAATTCACAGAGTTTAGCTTTTCCATGTTACGAACAAGACAGAATCCAAAGCAGATTCAATCATATTGTCTCAGTTTTGATCTCTGCTTTACTGACTGTAACAGATACTCATCAACTGGGCAGGAACTTGTAGAAATCCAGCTCAGTTTCTGACTTGTCTCACACAGGGATATGACTAAAAGCCTTGATCTTACACAAATTGCAAGTCAGTCTTGTGTAAATAGCAATGCTAGGGCTCTGTAATGTGATCAAATAGCCACAAGGCATTGTGGCATTGAAAACAATTCTCAGAATTAAATGTACCTTTGTTATTTTCTATTAAGTGTTAGAGTCGGAGGCATTTTTAGAAATATAAATGTATACACAAAAGATCTAACTTGGGATCATTGTACACAGCCATCTCTCATGGTTTTCTTTTTAGCAGGGTGGACAGTATCATTATTTTTTGTTCTTTGTCTCTTAGCGTATCATTTTATTACTTAGCTTTGTAGTCAGAGATCACATGCTTGGTAAGTAGACATGGTGGTGTTGGGTTGACGGTTGGACTAGATGATCTCAGACGTCTTTTCCAACCTTAATGATTCTATGGAGTATCATATTGAGCAATGGTAGTTTGATAATGCTTCCCTTAATTTGGCTGTATTTGCTGTTGCTAAAGAATTCTTGAAATTCCTTTTCCTAGCATCAGCCTGTGGTCTCATATAAACGCATCTGAATTGTCCAGCTTCCGCAACGTAATGCTCTGACCCTTAGTCAGCATTGTCAAGCTGCCTGCCCGAGGCTGTACGCAATGTTGGTTTGGCACGCCTTGACTGGGATGTCAAGCCAAACGCTGACGTGAAACTAGATGGAAAGATTTTCCTTTTAGCTTACTGTTTCCAATTCAGCCCAACAGAGTAATGGCAATGTAGTTGCCATTTAACCTGAATAACAAATGAGAGGCCAAAAATCCAACCTGAAGAAGGGAGTGTTACCCATGGACGACCTCTATTCTAGTTATCTAGGAGAAGAAAATTTTATTTACAGCAGATGCTGCTTAGGTGATCAAGGGTGTTTGCAATGTCATGCTTCCCAAAGCAGTTATACCTTAGCACAAGTGTTTCTTCTGTCACACCTAGACAACAAAAACCTTCTGCGTTGAGGCTGGATCCTCTAGGGCTTCTGAAAGCTGATTCCACCCCAAACTGCAGAAATAAATCTGAATGCAGAAGCCCTCTCATGATTTTTGCTTTTGATGATTCCAGTCTCAGGTAAGGTAGCTGGAAAAGAACCTTTTTTTTTTTT
>VZTL01007192.1:0-11857 GCA_013400535.1 Scopus umbretta
TAATGATTCTATGATTCTATAACGATATTTCAATCATGATATACAGACAGCATAACACGCTGCCAAAACCAGAGTGGTCACACCTGATCCCAACGTCCTTCCTATATTTTCACAGGCAGAAACCCCACAGGGAAGGTCAGGGCAATCTGGAATCAGATCCATAACCCATGGCAGGTTATGTGTGTAAACGGCCTCCTTGCTACATCACCTGTACGTCGTGAACGTCTGCCTCAGCAGCCTCGACCCCGCATTATCCCGGGCATCAGGGACGGCTGCATCCAAGTGCTCCTTCAACCAATTCCCCCTCCAGAAAGGGACAACCTCCTTTTCTCTTTGAAGCAGCTATCGCCTATCACGCTGCTGGTGAAGCACTGGATGCCCGAAGTTTTCCTTCCAAAGGGAAAAAAAAACAAAAAACAAACCACTGGGCCAAGTCATGCCTGGAAAAAGGGAAAAGGTCTGGATTCAGCCTTTCTTGCCCTGCTCAGGGCTCCTAGCTCAGAGCATCCTGAGGGTGTATGTACACACTGGACACCCTTCCAGCTGGGTTAGACCTAGAGGAAGGACGTGGTGACCGGTCTTCATGTGGCTTTGTTTTTTCTCAAATAAAGGACAGGGGACCAAGGTCAGAGAGCATGGTGCCCCAACATGGACCCAACCAAGGTGTCCAGGTACCCACATGGGAACAGCCCTGGACTTCAGCTGCTGCGTAGCATCCCAGTAGAGGAAATTCGAAGTCGCTGTGACATATTCTTGGATTTGGCTGTCTATAGGTTATCCTGTAAACCGCTTGTAAACCATATTTGCTTTCAGTAGGTTCTGAGCATCTTTTGGGATCACTGGAGCCTCTCAGCAGGGAACAGATGCTGGGGGAGGGACACTCCTGCAAATGTTCTGCTGTTTTGCAGACACCTCTAAAGCACTGAGCAAACCCAACCTTTGACTGTATTTCCAGCACTAAACCTGCTTCCCAGTAAAATCCTGGATTAAGTGTGAAACTTTTTCCTTTTCCCATTCTGCACTCCCCTTTCCAGTTGGTTGCATTATTTAGATATGTTAAGACGATAGGGACATTTGCNTGAAATTAAGGGTGTTATTTTTCTTTTTAAAGGTAGGATTTGAAAACTCTAACCATTAGAAGTAACTTGCAGAAAATTTGGGTCTTAGACTAAGTTAGTATAAGCCAAACTAAAAGATAAAAATAGGAACTCTGTAGCCTTCAGAAACATTGACTGTAACCCCAAGGGCTCGTTTATTCCTGGGTTACAGGTTTGTTTGGGCTTAGAGAGGGAGAAACCAAGGGAATGTGATTTGAAATAGATTTATGCATTTTGGTACCTTTATTTTCCATATGGCTCAGAGCAGAAAGTAATTTGGTGAATGTCATCTCCCACCAGCCTCTTTCCACCCGCCTGCCGGTCCACCAGCAGACCTGTCCCCATCCTGTCCCAGCTCAGCATCTGAACTTTGCCGGTGTTCCGAGATGCGGACCAGCCACCCAGGAGGAACTCTGCGGCCAGCAGTGACATGGCCCAGCCAGGATGATTTTTACCACGGGTGTCCCCTCCAGGTAGTGCCAGTTCAATGCATCACCTCACCAAGCGCAGACCTGGGGTCTGCTGCCACAGGACCTGGGAGCACACAACCCCGAACCTGCTGATTTTGGGGAGCTACACACATGCTGAGGGGCTCGCTGGGGTGGAGCAGGGCAAGTCAGCCCAAGCAGTGGGGGACCAGGGGTCACAAATCCCACCAGGGTCTCCAAGCTATGCTGGAGCTCACAGTCCCTTCAGCCCATTTAATTCCCAGCATCACTCACCCTGGGGTGTGACCCCAGGTGATGGGGACAGGTTTCCCTGGAGGCACCCAACATTAGGATGACAACAGCTGGTTGTACCAAATCCTTTCTGTTGCATTCAGCCAGAAGTTGCTTTCCCTCATCATTTCTTCCCGCTAGATGTTTGATCGGAAACCTGGCCACCGGCAGCCAGTTCCTTTAGGAGGTGCCTGTTTGGAGCCTCGGCACATTCACAGATATACCGTCATGTTGCTACAGTCGGCTGACGGCACGGAGACCACCCCTGGCAGCGTGCTGGCTCATGGGGTACAATGCAAGACCTTATTGCTAAATGCCTGTCGTGATAATTTGGTATTTTATTTTTTTCCCCTGTATCCTGGCTGTACTAAATTGGACTGATGCTATCTGACGCTTCCTCCATGCTTCTCCTGGAGCTTCTAGCTAAAATTCAGCATTAGCAAAATGTGCCTCTGGAATAAGGCCTCATAAAATATTGTTAAGATTGCTAGGCAACCCGCAGGCACGTTGGGAGCTGAAAGGAGCCTAAGTGGGCGTAGCGAGCTTGCACTGGAGTCTCGGATGAAAAGGAGAGGGTATTCTTTGTGTCTCCGTGCTAGCAACATTCTGCTTTTGATTTTCATTTGGAAAGAGTTTGAGATACACCGCTTCCATGCACACAAAGGTACATATCTGCGTAATTGTTGGTGCGGTGGCTTCTAACCTCAGATTAATCAGCTGGATGAGAAATGCACCTATCCAAGGCTTTTCAATAGCAATAAAAGTAAAATGAAGTTTTTTTATGGTCATGAAAATACCCATATTCCAGCTGCTTGCATCTTCCAAGGGTTCCTTTTGCTAGAAAGAGGGGCCATGTTCAATAATAACTTCTTTTATGTGGCCACCAAGGCATTGCCTCAACCCTTTCTGCACGCTGCAGTGGTACTTAACGCAAACCGACTCTGGAAGGAAGGGAAACAAACAAAAAGCATACAATTTATTGGCAGCATCTAACACAAGTAATCGGCTATTTGCAGATACACGCACAAGAATAAAAAGAAAATTGAACTGGGCTTGCAAGAACAAGGGGAGGAATTACTGTAGGTGTAGACAGGGGAGGTTTACTGCTGAGTTTGTTAGTTAAGATGCTAAAGTGAATTTCTGGTTTACCCCTTCCTGCCTCCACCTCAAGAGCAGGAGATGCTGCCCTTTCATGAGGGCACGTGAACCTGCATCTCGTCCCTCCAGGAACATCTTGGCTTGCCTGGGCAAGCCTCCTGCTTTGCCTCCACCCCAAGACAAGCCTCCAGCAGGCAGCCCCATGCTGTATGCTTTCCTTAGCGGAAAACCTGGAAAAATACCCACGCTTTGGCAGCAAGCACAGCACCCACGTGCTGAAGCTGCCCTTGAGACTCTGGCTTTTGCTCTGGTCATCCAGCATTTCTAAAGGCAAATGCCAGTGGCAGGTCCTGCAGGAGGTGGATGTTCCTCCATTGAGAAAAGCTGTCCGTGCCAGAGGCCAGCCTTCCAGCCAAGCTGAGTGTGCAATTTGTTTTCCAGTGCTTGATTTAGCATATAATTTTCTGTTAAAACAGCTAGCGGCCAAGCTAATGCATCCATCTGCACAGAGCCCGTCCGGCTTCTCCGTGTGAAGGTCTGCTCTCACCAAATCCTTTCCAGAGGTCACGAATGGCTCCCCCTCAATCTCCAGCACTCTTGGGTGTCTGAAATCCTTTATTCAGACACCAGCAAAGCCCATCCTGCTTTCCTCCTGTACCAATTTGTCAATCAAAGCATTTCCCAAGTGTCCAGTGGTCCTAGATATTCCTATATGATACATTAATGAATACTACCATGAGGCTGTTGTTGGGATCAGGCATCCCACATGACCTTTCTGTTGGAAGATGCTCTTGAGCTTGATCTTGAAAAACAGAGAACTGGTGGGAACAAACCTCAGATTTCCACAGTACTACAAGGTTTCTTAGGTAACTACATGTGGTACGTATATGATGTCACTACAACTTTTATTTCTCATGTCTCTTTCTAGCTACATTTAGGTCAGGAAAGTTGCCTGAGAGGAATTTATCCATTCCTGGCAGTGAACTGGCTGTGCTATTTTTCTGCTCTGTTAGCACCGCAGATCTCATGATACATATTTCAATACCAAACAGCCCAGGCCAAAGCACTTGACATTGCTGTGCCATTCCTCTGCCTCTCCTACCAAAGGATGCTGGTGGGCCATGAGGAGCACAGAAGGTTTCTCCTGATTTAGGGCTCCCCAGCTCCTGTGACCTCTATCTCCTTCCCCAATTTCACAGGTCAATTTTGGAGGTACACGAAATTGGGCCAAACCTGGGCTTTCTCTTAGTTTTCTCAGCAAAGCTCCTTCTTCAGACTGTTCCAGAGATGAGCTGGTCCTCAGCATTATTTTAGCTGTTATTTTAATAAAAAAATGTGGCAGCTGGAAGTGTAAGAGGGATGGGAGCCAGGCACCTTAAGAAATGATAATTGCAGACTTGGAGCAGTGCTAAGAGTTAACAAAGGGATGTTTAATCCAATTCTCAGCTTCTATTTTAGGATCCTTTTAACTTTCCAAATCAAAAAAAAAGGAACAGGGGAGGGGGAAAAAAGATCTCCATCACAGTGCAATTTCTTAAGCTTGTTCGCAGCCCAAAGGTGAATTTTTGTGTGTGTGAAGAGTTTGAAGAAAATCCATTCAGCTGTTTCAGAGGTTTCAGAGCATGAAAGCAACATCTGCTTTAAAAATCAAAAATAAAAGAAATTCCCTTTGCTCATCAGAGTCAAAATGGGTTTTGGTTTCATGCCTCTGATTTAGTATATCTTGAGCTGTCCCCTGGAGAAAGCTGGCCATTTCTGCATTGATTTGGAGGGGATGAAATTGTGTTGCAAATCCCCCAAAATTAGGGATGCCCAGACAGGAGGGCAGGTGGGACTCACACCCTATGCTCCTCTGTTCCCATCCAGTCCAACACAACATGGGTCACGGTCCCTGAATTGACAATTTAATTTAAGGTTTTTTGCAGTCTGCTGCCTCAGTTTATCTTTTTTTTTGGCTTCTGGTTTGATTTTTGCAATTCTGTTTGCTGTGCACAGCGCTGCACTATAGATGGCAGTGCAGGATGGAAATTGCAGACCCACTTCGCTCTTTAATAACAGCCCTGGGCTGCGATGGCTCCTGCGGCTTGTCCCGGCGGCAGAGGCCAACATCAGATCACTACTTTCTGCAGATTTGCCTGCAAATCTCACTCAGATTTTTACCTGGTTGTTAATAAGAACACAAACGTGATCCCCAGAAGTTAGAGTGGGCAAAAGTGACAAGGAAGCTCTCTGCAAATTAACTGCTGCTTCTAAGAAAACACACAAATGCTCAAAATGCACTGGCAAATTTGGCCATGATGTTGCAACACATGAATATTTTGCATTTCAAAGGGAGCAGGCAGTTGATTTCTCTGTACTTTTCTCAGTGCAAGATCACACCTATGAAAAGATTCTGCTCATGCTGGAGTTCTGCTGCTGTAAATGAAAGCGTGCACTTTTGCAGCGTCACATCAGTATTTATAAAGACACTAAAATCTACCCAGATGTAACCATACGCAGCAAATGTTGCCTATTTTGTTCTCCCTTTGTACAGTTGCCTGGAGTTTTGGGATTAAAAGTAAGAAAAGAAGCAAAATCCAACTCAGTTCTGTAATAGGACGTGCAATGCTGGCAGGAATAGGGATGCTACCAAAGAGATCATGACGGGAAGTGGAGAATATAAACAATTACAGCAAGATGCTTTTGAAAAATCCCTCCAGGTACCCAGCTGCATCTGTCGATGCTTAAACACCTTGAGAAACCTGGCCACCAGCCCACTGCTCAAGATGTTAGAAAAAAATTAAAAGAGTAAAAGGCATAAAAAAGACAAATTCCTTTTGTCACCAGCAAGATGGAAGGAAAACCCCAACATTTTAATGATCAGGGTGGAGAAAACTGCAAACAATAAATGCCGTGACAATTGTCCTTCCCTTCCTTCAGAAAATGGAGCTGCATCAGAATTAGGTACCTGCAGACTTTTCTGTTTCACCTTCAACGAATGGTCCGATGAAGAACTCCCCTCCACCTGCGCTGTCCCGGGGCTGGATGGATGAAGTGGCGTAGTCCTCTCTGACAAGGAGATATGCAGCGCTTTTCTCTTACAGGATTTTAATGTGATCTTAGACATCAAGAGGATTCAAATGACAAGAATGAATGGCAGTAGCCAACCTCATGGCTTGATATTCTGATGAAATGATGCCCTGGCACATCCATTACATTGTTCTGCTGTCAAGAGAACTCACAACGCTGGAAGATGAGTGTGTTTTTCCTTTACAGTGTTAAAAAAAAAGAGGGGGGGAGCATCTGTCCTCAAGCCTAACTACTACAGAAATGTAACTTTTGAGATAAGACACAGACAGAAATGTAGGATCTATGGCTCAGCTACAAACAGGGAGGGCACAACTGCGCCCAGCTCCATCTGAAGGCATGTGCGTGGGGTGAAGCCCACACTGCGTGCAAGCACAGACCTGGGACTTTGCAGAGCACAGCAGGCAAGATAGGCTGAAAGACTCATTTCTTGCCAGCAGCATATGTAGACTTCTTGTGCCATTCCCTGTACATTCACCTTGGAGAAACAGATGCGGATGCGAGTGAGAGGGAGTGTCCTCTCAGACCACTCAGGTGTAGGTCTGAGCGTGCACGGAAGCACCACGGTGAGGATATTTGCTAGGCACGGGGCTGGGGAGATGCAGGGATGCAGATGCTGATGTTGCCCAGGCAACACTCACTTTTGCAAGGTGCCCCTTTGTCTCTCCTGATTTTTAAGTATGGTGTCTCGCTCTAAAATGCAGATTCTCCAAGCTGTAAATAAGACTTATTATATCCTAATGCTCTTTCCCCATATTTTTCAGAGCTTGTTACCGGCAGCAATGCTTGTGGCTAGGTAACACAGGAAATTAAGAGCAGCTCCACAGCTGTGGGTTGCATAGGGTGGGAGAGGAGGTCTCTGGAGAGAAGCACAGGTAAGACATGGTGCTGGGGGTGGCGGGTGCAGGACCCCTGAGCTGCATTGCCCACCCTGCTGAGCAAACGCACTGGCTGAGAGCTGGATTTAGCATAAGGATGAGCCTTTACAAAAAGCCTGGAGTTTATCCTGCATAAAGTCCTTATTCCAACTTTCAGAGCCCCTGATAAAGTTGCATACTGTGTTGCTGCTATTGCTCTGCGCCTAACTGCGAGGCCTTGTACTAAGAGCATAAGGTTTAGCACTGCACTTTCCATGGATTATGTTTGTGTGCAACAACCAGCATTTTCTCCCTCCAGACTGTTTTTAAACTTCAGGGTTGATGTCTCCCAGGAAGCATTGGGGACAGTCAGCGTTTTCCCACCATGTCTCATTTCCCAGGACATAGCACCATTATGAGCACTAATTATGAGACGCTGATCCGATTATTATGGAGCAAAATTACCAAGTGCTGGAAAGAGCACAACAAAAACCGTCGGAGTGGTAAACTTGAAATGAGGTGGAAGTAATTTCTGCTGTGTACAGGAGGCCCAGATTTGCTAATTGGACATTGCTGAGGTCAGTGAGGTGGAGTGAGGAAAGGAAGACATTTCAAGTAGGATGAAATGACACCTCCTGCTGAAGGGGCAGGCAGGAGATAGATGGCATAAATAGTCTTGCTGTACCTCCCCGTCAGAAAACGGGATTTGAATGCAGTGAGAGAGGAATCACAGCAAGCAAGAGACCTCTGCTCCAAGCGTGGAGGTGACACAGGAGGAAGCAAGGAAGAAGCAAGCATGGTGGAGACTATTTGCATTTGAAGGAGTGCGGAAGGAGGAACAAAGAGCAAAGGCACGAGCTGTGCTGCTGTGTCTAAAGCCCCCAAATGTCCCCTTCACCCCAGCCCAGGTGGCTGCCATGGTCCCCATGGGTCCAATAGCCCTTCCAGGCAACGTGACCTGCCCCGAGCCTGGGGCAGAGCAGGCAGCAGCCAACTCCTTTTTGCTATTACGTAGCATTTGGTCGCCCTATTTTGCTGCCTTCCCTTTGATGCAACAAGCCTGTGGGGAATAAAGCTCAGTGGGATATTGCTTACGTGGTTTCTAACCCATTAGTTTCTTTTATTTGCTGTTGCCTCAATAATAAAAAAACCCCAAACAAACAAAGAAAAAAAAAGAGAAGAAAATCAAGGAAAAGTAGTTCAAGGTGTGAAGAATTAACATGGCAGGAAAATATATAAAATGTTATTGGCACTGTCCCCCTTGGCTCCAACCTCAATCACCCCATCATGCTGTGCATTTATCCTTCTATTATTACACGTAATGACAGGGAAATTTTAGCTAGTCCTATGCAAAAAGTCAGCCTGCTCCTCTCCCCTCCCCAGTGAGAACCATCCTGGCTTGAGCTCACATCGCTTGGCATCTGATTTCAACCTAGCAGGGTGTTTCAATACCAATAAACATCTTGTTTTCATGTGAAGAACTGTTTCAGCTACATTCTTTCCCATCTTTTGTGAGCATCCAAGGCTCCGTGTAAAACTTTTTATTGATCACATAAATAGCAGCTCTGCTTCCCTACAGGCCCTGACTTCACAAAGTGTTTTGATATCTGGAGAATGAAAGGTTCAATAGAAAACTAATTCCCTTGGCTTCCTGGGCCTGTGAACCCAGGGCTGCTGGTTTCTCCTCTCTCTGGCAGACTGTGGTCCAGGGAGGAGAGTGGGGGAGCAGGGAGATGAATTTTTGTCTTGTCCCAGCTGTGTTTAAGGGGGTTTATATATGGGCACACAGCTGGTCTGCAACAAAGACAGAAGCGAAGCCACTGTGCAAAGAGCTGAGAGGCGATCATTAAAAATTTAATTGATCTGAAATACTAAGGAGAGACCTAAACCACACATCTTTGAGCAGGGAGCCTCTGAAGCTGAAAAACACAGGTGGCGCTGCTGCTTACGGCCACCGGTATCAGTGTGGTAGGCAGTCATTTGCACTGCCATTGTGCTATGAAATTCTCTGGGGATGGGATGCCTTGGCCCCACTGGTAAGAGGCAACAACCTTCATCCCTGGAGAAGCTTCCCCGAGCCACAACATCTCACAAGCACGGACCGAGACCTCTCCCTGCAGCTACATTTCTCCAAGCCACTGCTGAGACATGACAAAGAACTGCCATGAAATCCCTGGCCTCAAACCCAGACGAGATCCTTCCTGTCCGTGTCCTGGCTGTCAGACCCGTTGCACCATCACCTTTTGTGCAAATGAGTGAGAGCAAACACAAAACCTCTTCAACTGCAGCCATGCAGAACTCACGGGGAAGGAGATTAATGGGAGCTACCGGGGACCCTCATCAGTCCTTGTTCAGGAATCAGAAATCCCAATCGAAACCTGCCATGACTCATAGCTACGTGCTGGCACAAATTTGACCTCGTTTGGATAACAAAGGGCAGATCCTGTTCTAAGCTGTGTTATAAAGCTTTTGTGACTGTGTGTTTACCACAGCAGGCTAAAAGGGTGCTAGCAACTTTGCTGACCTTGCTGCTTGCAGATGGCATTGCGTGACAGCCCTGGAGCTGACAGGGCTGTGGCAGTGGCTTTTGGAAGAGATGTGATGGCAGAGGCAATGCCTGAACCCCTCTGTGGCTGGAGGATCCCAGCCCAGCCTGCCAGCCTGGTGCTGAGCCACCAACAGGTGCCCCAAATCAGCATAGCCCTTGGGCAAAATAAAGCTGCCTTCCTCCATCTGAAGGTCCAGCTGGTGGTGGCAGCAAGGGAGGGCACAAGTGGAGCAATGGCAAGTTCCCTGTGAGATGGATGGGAGAAACCATCCTTTGCAGGTATAAAGTCTCCCCTCATCTCAAATGCTACATTCTCAGTTAATGAGAGCAATATGAATAGCAGCAGTTACTTGAGACCCGCGTGCCTTGGGAAAAGGGAAGTTTTGAGGTATCTGTGTTCAGCTCTTGGGGTCAAAGAACTGACTTGTCTCTGTCTCTCAAGGTCCCACCAGGTCCTCTGTGGGGACCTACTATTAAACTGTCTTTGTCCATGGAGAAAAAGATAAGAAGAATTCACAGGCTGGAATTTGGGGACTGAGCCAAAATCCAACACCTGTTTCACCTCAAGTACCTGATCCTTAGTACTCAGACAACTGCTTTATAAAGCCTCACCTACAGGGGGTGATGATGGTGGGTTATGGGTTTTTTTTGTTTTTTTCATGAGAAATTTTCGAGACTTTCAATAGTTTTTCTTATGAGGAACATCCACTCGCAAACATAAAGGTGAAGCCTGTTCCCACACCAATGTTTTGCCTTCTCTGCTTCTCATACAACTTTATTTGTAGGTTGGTGATAATGAGAATTCCACTGCTATTGATTTTTTTAAAAACATATATAACTTTGAAACACTGTAGATATTGCATGGACTTTGGAACAAGATAAGAAGAAGAGGTAATCACATTCGCAGCCTCTGCAGCCCTTTAATTAATCTGGACAGAAAACTCTAGCTGTAGTCCTAGAACAGACTGACTGCCTCTCCTGAATATTCTCATTTTCTACAGAAATGTATAGATACTGGAGGTAAATCAGCACCCCACAGGGATCTAACTCCTGACACAATATTTTTATAACAGACAGGAGAATTGACGTGGCTCTGCTTCTTTGAGACTAACTGCTGCACAGCTCTGTGGAATGGGCTGGAAAACAAAGAAATAGTGGCTTAACTTCTGCTAAAATAGCGAATGGTCTCCTGTTCTCGGTACAACCTTAAGATGGAGCAAACCAGTTAAGCTATAAGAATGTACTGCAGAAGGAGAATAATAGAAATCGGAAAATGAGAGGGTTACAGTCCAGCTTCCCAGTGACCTGATTTAGGGCAAAATCTTTTATTCTGGAAGAGCTCATCCCTGTGTGTTGGTCCTGGGTTTGCACAAGACACTGTGGCCCCAAATTCCCTGTTCCTCTCCTGGGGATGGCGCAGGGAGGACGAGGGGGTCGAGCCAAGCCAGTGCCCTGAGCTGTGGTCTGCAGAGCCCGCTGCTGCCTTCCTCCTCACCTTCAGCTCCAGTGAAATCAATGGGTTTAAATGAGCACAAATGAGACAGGAGCTGGCTCCTTCACTGCTGTGGTAAGTCAGCGTGGAAGCTGGCCTCGATACATCTATCTAAAGCTCTGTATTGAATCTCAGCTGACAGCTCCAATAATGATAATAGATATGGCCAAAGCTGCTTCGTATTTTCTTTGGAGGAAGCCAGCTTCCTCCTCTCTGCTCGCAGACAGGCTAACCGCGCTGCCAGCTCTCGTCTTTCAGGCATTTTGAGGATTCGATAAACAAACCATGCTCCTCACACTGCCAAAGCCCAAAGGAATGACAAAGGATGACCTAGCTACTCTGCACAGTTAACCCAAGTCTTTACTGGGGTTCTTGCAGGAATCACTCTGGGTTCAGAGCCTTGCTAGCACCCAGCGGCATCCCAGGCTTCACCTTTAATTTCATCTGAAACTTTCCTTGGCTTGGCGTAACGAAAGAAATGGCACCACTGGGATGCCACAAATGCATCCCACGAACCTCTTCTCCAGGAGAAGGTTGCTGCTGCAGATCCAGCCAGCTCCCAGCCCACAGAGCCAAGCACAGAAGTGGCAAGGACACAGTGTAGGTACAAGGACATGGTGTGGGCACGGCTATGTCTGAATGTGCAAAGCCAGGCTAAGCTAACCCAAAGCTTAGTAACATAAAGTCAAGCCACAGCAACGTGAAAGGTCTCAAGAAAAAAAAAAAATCATGCAGGGAAGTTAAAGTATCTGGACTCATTGTGGCATCCAGTTGGCAGCCGATTAAAAGCGGTGTTCCCCAGGGCTCTGTTGTGGGGCCAGCCTTGTTTCATGTCTTTATCAATGATCTGGATGAGGGACTGGGTGCACCCTCAGTAAGTTTGTGGATGACACCAAGCTGGGTGGGAGAGTCGATCTGCTTGAGGGCAGGAAGGTTCTGCAGAAGGATCTGGACAGGCTGGATCGATGGGCCGAGGCCAA
>VZTL01007192.1:21184-37748 GCA_013400535.1 Scopus umbretta
AAAAAAAAAAAGAACAAACAAAACTCCACCCTTGTTATTGACCTAACCCCTCATATTTCAATAACTCTGTGGCCGTCTAAGGTTGCTGGTTACCACACTCCCACTTTCTGCAGCCACTTGCAATTTTGTTGTGGCAAAAGGGGCAAAGCCAGATCTTTGTGCTCTGATATCTAAGCTAAAATAGAAATTTCACTGCCCGTTAGCACAGGCAGGTTATTCAGATGCTTCTTGTCTGTCTGGGGCAATGCTGTTCCAGTTCACACATGAAGGAATATCAGGCATTTCTGGTTCACTTCCATGGTGAGAAGTAATGATTATTCTCTGGCTTTATACTGAATGGTCCTTCTTAGCCTGCAGAAAACTGTATCACATTTTAGTTGTAAGAGCATTAGACAGCATTTTCCTGGCCATGTTTCAAATGGATTAAGCCTATCCTATGTTCCTATAGCATTTCTGGGCTTTGTAACTAGCCCAACCTGGCATTTCCTGGTCCTCCTGTAGCCCCGGTCTGCCCATAAACATTGCAAGTGAGAATCCACAAACATTTTATACCTAGTACTGAATTAACCTTTGACAGGAAACATTGACAATGAGCTCTGTGAAACCTTTCTGCGCCTGAAAACACCCCATTCCCTGTTTTTTGCCTCCTCTGTTTGGACCGTAAGATGAGGTCCGCTTTTGTGCTCTGGCAGAACCTGTGCTGAGGGGACTGATCTCATTTGGGGTGCCCCACATTTAGAGCAGTATTACTAATTGCAAGGGATCACACCCCCCCCNNNTTATTGACAGGGCCCCCCCCCCCCCCCAAGTCTCAACCTAGACTCCGGCTTTTCAGGGAAGCATCCCCAAGATGGTGGCTGAGCGGCTGCTGCCATGGGGCCCAAAGAGGATCTCTGATAACATCCCTCTGCCAAACCTTTGCAGTTTTACATCCCTTCTGCAATGAACCACTCACTTGGGAAGCTGCAGCTACTAACTAAAAACAAATATTTTGAGGAGCTCTTTCAACACAGCCAAAGACAAGCTTCAAAGGGCTGCAGCCCAGGCCCTTGTTGAGAAACAGAAGGCCCTGAGGTAGAAGTAATAACTTTACAGCTGCCAAAAAGGGTGCTTCAGAGGAAAGAAATCTGCAAAGCTGTCAATAAAATCTAAAGAGAAAACCATGAAGAGAAGACTTCCTGATGCACCACTGAGCTAACGCCGGGCTAAGGGGAGGGAGAACAATAAATGAAATTGAAGTGCGGCTTGACAAAAGCCCTGTTTGGGACATCACTTCTGGCACTGCTTTGATTTCTCTTCAATAAAAACATGTAAGCTTGGTGCTCCTTCTTCCAGGTCCCTTTTCTGCCTCTCCTCTGGTTGGCAATGAGCTCCTCTTTTGACTTTTGCTAAAGGCTTTAAGGTCCTGTTTGCACCAGAGCACCTATGCCTTCAGGAGACAGCTGCTTTTACATCAAAGTGATCTCTCTGAAGCTCTGTGTGGCAGCAGTGAGCCTTACCATGTTTATTAAGTAGTTTTTACAGGGTAATTTTCTTTTGGGCCACTTTTTTTTCCAGATCCCAGATCAACCTTCTCTACTTAGAGCCAAAGGGACATTGCTGCAGTCTCCAGGTTTAGGAGAGCTCGCAGCCCCAATGCCACGGTAATGTAGCACTCGGTTATCTTTTCTGTCCCACAGATACGGGACCTGGCCATTTGGTTTGTTCAGGAAGCTGGGTATTCCTGGGCCAAGGCCTCTGCCTTTCTTTGGGACGTGCTTGGAATATCGCAAAGTAAGTGACTGAAGTCTTCCTGGCTCTAGAAATATCAGCCTTTGCTCATACAGCTGTAGCTAAACAGATACATGGTGATGATAAGTTATCTCCAAATGCCAAGCTCCGCTCTAACGCGGAGGTTACGCAAAGGCCAGCATGGGATAAGGGCTCAGTAACACAGGCCACGGGGCCCTGCCTTTACAGCATCTCCAAACAAGCACTTGTGGGTGGCTGATTTACAGCTGCCCTTTGCCAGCACCAAACAGCTCATTCACAAGCACAATGGACATTTATGCTGTCCCTTGTGATGTTTTTGGAGAAGAGAACTCGGAAGGCAGGTCTGAACATCAGTTTACAGATACTCCTCCCATCCCATAATCTCTGACATCACCCCCCCACTCCCCCCCAAAGCTGTATCCTCTCTGAGATAATTTTTAAATTTCTTTCCACAGGGTTTCTTGGAGTTTGACAATGAATGTTTCCAGAAATACGGGAAAGTCTGGGGGTGAGTATGAACCACTGATCTCTTCTTAAGGTAAAACTAGAATTCACACAAAGGGGAGAAAAAAAAATAATTAGGAAAGTTCCCTTTTCTCTACCTGCAGTCCTGACAGTCCCAGCATGACAAGTGCAGCAACAATAGGGTGCTCATGGTGGCTTACGTTAAAGCCTGATGATTGCAGGGCTGTGCCACTGTCATACTCTATGAAAATTGCTTTGACCTGTACTATGGACACTATTTTAAAGCTGATAACAAAAGGCCCTCACCTGCTCCTAACAAAATCAGCAGCAAAACTACTATTTACTTTATGGAGAGTCTGGTACCTGGAGGTCAGGTTCCTCTGGTTTACCAGCAGCAGAGGAATGTGAGTGACTCCCAATACTGAGTGAAGAGGCAGATCCGACTTCCTTGTGCTGCTTATCCTTACCTGCTGTGGTGGGAGCTAGTGCAGCTATTGTTGATCTGCTCTGGACATCTCCTGTGGCTTTTATCACTGCTGTTATAACTGGGGCTACAAACTTGCATATCTTCTGTAATGCATCCAGTGGTCCCTACAGCAACTTTAAAAAAAGGAGTCTGGAAAGATATCTTTACATAAATGGGGAAAGTTCATAAATCCGCTTAACCTACATCGGTTCCAGGAAAGCGTTCAGAACTAGCAGCTTAAAAAGACAAAACCAAGGACTGAATTTCATCTCCAAGGATATTTCAGTGCTGTCAGCTCAAGTCTCCAGACACCCAATTCAAGAGCCTGAAAGGGGTCGAACAAGTTTCCTTCTAATACTGTAATGTGTTTAAGTGCCTGGAAAAACACAGAGTCGGGGGAGAGAGTGAAGACACTTGCTTCATTTAGTATCTGGTCCTTTGAGGGACTGAGCCCTGCTCATTTCCCAGTGAATTTGGAAGGTGTTTAGCCCCCTTTATCATTTACAAAACCAGATGGGAGAAGGTCTTTTCTCTACTGTCTACGTTTCTGTACTTATGCATCTGCAGAACAGCAAGGCTGGTGATGGAGTAGCATTTGTTTAACACATTTTGTTTCGTGGGCATCAGCCAAGCCTTGCACTTCAGCTGCCTGGGGTTGTTTATTTGTCTCCTCTTCTCCCCCTGCCAGGATTTATGATGGCAGGCAACCTGCGGTGGCTGTCGTGGACCCCCAAATCATTAAAACTGTGCTGGTTAAGGAGTGTTACTCCACCTTTACCAACCGGAGGGTAAGAACAGAAACATCATGATGTACCACAGAGTCCAAAAAACAAAGTACAGGAGGAGACAAGCATGCCAAGCATGTAGCAGGGTTCCCATAGGGGATGAGTGACTGTACTATAGGGATTACTGTAAATGGCCACTGTATGTCACTGTTCCCCTGCCTTACAGTCTGGGGACTGCCTACCCAGGCTGGCAGAGGAAGCTGCTTGCCTGCACATCAAATTCTGCTCTCACTCCTTTATATATCTATGGATAAATTTCTATGGATAAATTTGAGCCATATGAGCATGCAGGAATCCGTAAGGGTCCAGCTAGCCCATGTGCCACCAGCTGAGATGCAGGCTCTGGGTGGTGTGGTTAGGTGTGGGTACATACATACGTACAGGTGTTGGGCTTGTTGGGTTACTTGTTCTGGATATGGATGTGGCATCTCACAGCTGGTTTACCGCAGGAAAGGGGATTATTTATGTGTGTGTGTCTTGAGAAAGGCTGTTGTAAGGTGTTAGCCTGCTGCCAATAATAATGCCCTGAAATAGCCTGGGCAGGGACTTGCATGCTATATTCCCATCCTTGCAAGGAAGCCGCTGTCTTTTCTGGGGTTAACACCTTTTTCCCCTCTAGCCTGTAGATCTAGCAGGGGTGCTGACCAACGCTATCTCATTAGCAGAAGACGAACAGTGGAAAAGGATTCGTACTGTGCTCTCTCCAACCTTCACCAGTGGGAAACTAAAGGAGGTAAAACAGAGGAGCAGGTACAAACTAAATCAGAAAGTCAGCAAACACTGTTTTCAGGCTGAGATTGTCACAGGGGTCTGATTTTTTTTTAGTCAGAGACTGGCAACTAAGCTGGCCTGTTTAATTTATGCCTAATTTAAAATGAAAAAGGCTTAAAATAAAACCTTAGCAGAAAGATCTTATTTGTAAATATTCATGAAACTCCCTGTAGTCTTTGTAAGCCTATCTTAAAGGAGTAAAATGTACTATACTTAAGTGACCATTTCTGGTTTGTTACAGATGTTCCCTATAATGAAGCACTATGGGGAAGTTTTGGTGAAAAATGTTCAAAAGCGAGTCGAAAAGGACAACGCTGTATCTGTAAAGGAGTAAGTAGCTGCAAGGAGCAGCAGGCTAAGCAGTAAACCTTGTTAGCAAGTGCTGCGGTTCATTTGTTACCGGCAACGATGAACACTCGCTGGGTAAACCAGACCTCTGAAATGAGGAACGGGGCTAGCTGAAAGCCTGGCTGGAAATTTGAAAGGGAAAATTTAAGCTGGGGTGTTAGTGAAACTTCCTAGAGACAGAGACCCAGACAGCAGTCTTCTAATGGGAATTAGATGGGGGGGGGGGAAAAAAATGCTCCAGCAGAGCTTTGTGAATCCACAGATCCAAGTAACCCCCAAATTCACCAGGAAAACCCAGTTTTCCGTGTGCACCTCCTTCTTATACCTCAGGACACTGGGGTCGCTGGCCTCTCTGCCCCCCCCAGAGCACTGTGCGGTGCTTGTCCATCACTTACCCCATTGCTGGGGGGAGTGAGAGGGAGGCTGTAGTGTGGCCCTGGGGGTGTCATCTTCATCTGTGCCCTCCATATGGGCTCTGGAACAAAACTTGGGTATGTCACCCCCAATTTCAAAGCACAGATACAGAAGGGGCAGCTGTACACTAGTAGTCACACACCAGCAAAGCTCACCCCTACCAAAAACTCTGCAAGGAGGGGGCTTGGACAGTTTGTAATATTATAGGGCTGTATGGGTTTGAACAAGACCATTTTCATGGCATGTTCAAAGCAAGGTGTGTTACCACCCCTCCCCAAGAAGCTAACATGCTCAAGAGCCACGTGCTGTCCTTGCAGTAACCCGTTCATGTAGCTACATGCTGTTTTAAAATCCTTAGAAAAGCTGTCCGACCTCAAAACCCATGCAGACTTGAAACCAAAGCTCTCTAAAAATCTATCCCTTTCACTATAAGTGCTTTTCAGTTACCTTATATCCAATTTCCTTTTCAAAACCAGGGCAGGAGTTCTTACAAGAATTTATAGTTGAGTGTCACATAGGCATTAGGAAAAAATATATTCGCTTGGTCCAAATATTTAACCACAGTCTATCTTTTCCATCTTTCCTCAGCATCTTTGGGAGCTACAGCATGGATGTTGTTACCAGCACTTCATTTGGTGTGAACATAGACTCCATGAACAACCCCAAAGACCCCTTTGTTAGAGAGATGCAGAAATTGGTCAAGTTTGACTTTTTTGACCCACTCTTCATCCTGACATGTAAATAACTTTGTTGAAAACTTCATTCAGGTGTACTACTGAAGTGTGACTTTAGCAAGCATAAGACTGGTGCAGCCTATACATTAACCAATCAACTATTGCTTAGAGAACTTCACTAGCTGTGATGGAAATCCTAATGGCTCTTGTCTCATTGTTTCCTCAGTTAGCTTCATGCTAAAACTCTGGGAAGATGGGAAAAAAACTTCCTCCACCTTTGACGTCCACAATGCAAGAAACATATGAACATCCCAACCAATATCCAAATAAGTGCTGTAAAATGGTTCAAGGGTTGAAAAGCAAGTTCACCTGTGAGGCTTGAGGAGAGTAGTGCTATCTGAAATGCATTTTCTGGAAGAGAATACTGAGTGGGGACTGTAATTAGATGCAATTTCGTAGCAGTGCAATAGCTTACAGTGATGGTGATGGAGGTGGACCTTAAATCACCTGCAACTTTAAATCAATATTAGACACCTTGCTAAAACACAGGGAAAGTTGTGATCTGTGCATAGAGGAGATTCTGGTGCTGTAGATTTTAAGAATCTCAAGGATTCAAAGATCTGAAGATCTAGTCTCTGTAACAAAGGAAATGCTCTGAAGCATTGAAAATGTTTGCACGAGGACATGAAAATGTTTGCATGAGCGTAGCATGGCAGTGAATAGCTCAGCCTGAAAAAAAGGAATTCAGAATTGGCAATATTTCTCTTCTGAACCACATTCCTGCCATAGCGCTGTACAATACACAGAAGTAACCTGTCCCTAGAAAGTAGTGCCTTAGAAAAAGAAGCTGGCATATGCTTTGGTCATCTCTTAAAGCAAAGATTATGCCCAGCTCAGTTGCGCCCAGTTCACAGGAACCTGGGAGAGGGTTGTGTCAAGACAAACTATACCAAGAAAGAGAAAGAAGAAAAAGGCAAAGCCCAGGCCTTGCCCAAGTAAAGAAATCACGAGGAAATAATTTCTTAGTAGCATCATTGCTTCCTCAGTAACATCTATAGCTATCTTATATGAGGTGGAGTTTGTTTACAGTGTGCAATTTTATTCTCAATTTGTTTTTCAGTTGTATGTCCATTTGTTACTCCTCTTTTGGTCAAGTTGAATATAAGCTTCTTCCCCAGTGACGCTGTAGATTTCTTCATGAGATCCATCTCCAAAATTAAGCAGGATCGTGAAAAGGAGGCTCATAAGGTAAACAAGCGTGTATTTGCTAGCAACTGTGGCAGAAAATACATTTAAGTGAAATATAATTAAGGTGATGATATAAAGGTGAAGGCAAAGTACAATGACTCAGCAAAATTCTGAATCTACTGAAGTATAAACACTTGATAATATTAATACTGTCAAAGAACCTTCACCTGACCAGTCCTGGCAGAGAAGCAAGTGGACTTTGTACATCCATGATCTGAAGCTAAATCCAGATAAAGGCTTGGTAGAGTTGGACTAAGCTTGGGTTTGCAGAGCTTGTAATAAGTCAAAGCTAGAGACTCCCTGAAGAAGATTAGGCAGAGAATGACAGGGTGCAGAATAAGCAGCACAAGTGTAGCCATACCACCTTTCAGGGTTGTGCCTTCCTCTCTTGCTCTTCAAAAATCAAAGCCGCTTCCTGGCAAAATTCTCCCTTTTAGAGTTTGGATCCCTTTCCTCAAATTCATTCAAGACACTGCTCTCCTACCCAATGGCTTCACAAAGACTACAGATAGGTTTCCAAAATAAAAAGCAAGTGTTATATTTTTCAATAAGGAAGCATTTGGGGGATGCTTTCAGTTTAAAAATTGTGCTTAGGCTATGAAATCTGCTTATCTGAGCCCTCCAAGGGACCTGTCACCAAAAACTCTCCTGCTTTTCTTCTCAGGGCAGAGTAGATTTTCTGCAGCTGATGATCGAATCCCAGAACTCAACCAGTCACAAAAGCAATGAAGCGAATCACTCATATAAAGGTAACAACATCCAAATACTCATCATGGCAACAGGAGCTGCGGGAGTGAGGAGAATATGGGGAGATGTTTCCCAGAGAAAGGCTTTATGGGTCACCACCATCTCTACTGCCCAGCTCCAGGCAGAAGTCTCTGTTCCTTGTTGCCAGCACCAGGACTAAGGGGAATACCCCAGGTCCTTTGTCAGGGAGTAGGACTGCCATGTCAACCATTTATATCTGGGAAATCATCTGGCTCCTCTGTCAAACGACTTTTTCCAGACGGATAGCAGAGTAACTATGTGTTATCAGAAAACAACCACAACAAACCTGCCTCAGCCCTACCCATTGCTACCTGTTCTTTGCTGAGACTATCAGCCAACACCGGTTTCACTCATCTCCCCACATCCTCTCTCCTCACAGCCCTGACTGATGTTGAGATCTTGTCGCAAGCATTCATCTTTATATTTGCTGGGTATGAGCCCACCAGCAACACGCTTTGTTACCTGGCATTTGAACTGGCCACACATCCTGATGTGCAGCAAAAACTGCTGGAGGAAATCGACACAGTTTTACCCAACAAGGTAAGGGGACATTGAGTGATGGTGAAGACCCTCTGACCCTGCTGTCCTCCTTGTTCAATCAGGACAATGAGAAATCTTTAGCTCCTGAACACCCTCCTCCTGAGGTCTTCCGACAGCTCTAAGACACACACACACTGAGGCAACTCAGCCCTGTAGTGATTTTCTTTTGGCAGCTGAAACCTTCCAGGCCACTCCACTGCGCAAATCCATTTTCCCTACTCTGCACCCATGCACAAATGGATGTGGATTTCCAGACATTACGATCACTCAGGGATCGCAAATGGAACCGATTATGCAATTTATACCTTGCATTTTGTTCTTCAGTGAATCAGAGTTGTAGTTGGGGTGGTAGAGGTTGGAGATGCTCTGGTCTCAGCAGTCATATTAGGACAATCCAATCCTTGTGCCAACATACCTGGTCACCCTTTCTCCTGTTGTCCTACAGGCTCCTCTCACATACGAAGCGATGATGCAGTTGGAATACCTTGACATGACACTGAGTGAAACCCTTCGGCTCTTCCCCCTTGGAGGACGGCTTGAGAGAGCCTGCAAGAAAGATGTAGAAATAAATGGAGTGACCATTCCCAAAGGAGCCATTGTTATAATCCCACCGTATACCCTGCACCGCAACCCTGAGTACTGGCCAAACCCAGAAGAATTCAGACCAGAAAGGTACAAAAAACATAATGAAAGAGAAGAAATATCATGCTGCTTTTTCTTCACATAGTAATTAAGTGTTAGTCTCTGATTAGCTTCCTAATTGTGTTCTTCCTATCTTTTTACAAACAATACCGATGAGAAATTGCAGGCTCACAGGAATGTCATTTTAAGAAGAAAATGAGCTTTGCACTTAAAGGAGGGTTTCAAACAACATAATCTTATTGGAAGAATAACATTGATACCTCACAACATCTTGGACACAGTTTTTGGGCTTGCTGACAGAGTGGGTAGACAGTGAGGTTTTTGTAAATGCTAGCCATCTTTCTGCATAATCTTCATTGCTGAACCTGTTTCCATCACACAGGCTTTGTTACAAAATATACCAGAGTTGAGCCTCCCAGACTTGCCTTCCCTCTTTGTTTTCAAGGAAGTGATAACTTTTCCCTAGTTGGTTATTTTTGTAATTGGTATCAACCTCTCATTCTCAGCAAGACTGAAGCTTTAGGCTGCTCCTAACAGACAGCCCCTAGTTTCTCTCTCACTAAATACAACTGATAGGAAATAGCAGTCATTTTGTGAGAGCTTGTAGATTTTCACATTGCTCCTAACTTCTACTCTGGAGGGACAGAATTAAACTAAATGCTGAAGTGGGATCCCACCCCATCTTGGACGAGGGCTCTGACACAGAACTTGATTGCTGAGGTATGCTGTGCCAGCACCAGCAAGAGATCTCTGGGTAAGTAATCCAGATATGTAGCTTTTTGGGTTTTTGTTGCCGTCATTATCCAGGTTCAGCAAGGAAAACAAAGAGGCCATAGACCCGTATACGTACCTGCCCTTTGGAGCTGGTCCCAGGAACTGCATTGGGATGCGGTTTGCTCTCCTGAGTTTGAAAGTTGCCATCACCATCCTATTGCAACATTTCACCTTCCAGACCTGCAAAGAAACCGAGGTGAGGAGCACGTTACGTTTTGAGCCAGATGCCTAGTTTCTCACCATGGGTGCTAATACCAGATGCTTTGCACTTTCAGGGGAGGTGCACTTTCAGGCGCCATGGATCAAATTACATCCAAACCGTGCCCAAGTTTCTCTCCTTTAATCTCTACTTGTTTAATTTGTTTATCTCCAAGTGTGTTTTTCCTCTTATTGTTGCAGATCCCTCTCAAGCTGAGTTCACAGGGACTCTTAAGACCACAGAAACCGATTATTCTGAAGTTAGTCCCCCGGACCAACACTGCACCTGCAGAGGCATAAAACCCAGCTGCGTCTGCAACAACTCTCCAGCATCTAATGAGCACTGTGTTAACAAAGGGATCACACATCGCAGGAAGTCTCTCCTACACGTACAGAGACAGGAGAGCAGCTCTAGTTAATTCTGGAAGCAATTACTACATATTTACTAATAAACATAGCTGTCAGAAATGTAATGTGGATCACTGGGCAGTGACAATACACAGTCCCCTTAATTTTGATTACAGAAAACAAGAAATAAATCCAAATGAGAAGCTGATCATCCACTTACTTCTAAGGGGACCTCTCCATCTGGAGAGAAAGAATTACTGTTGCATCCAAGAGAAACAAGGTGTGGAAATTCAAATTGCCAGACCTTGCTGGGCAGGGACAGGTGACGTTCTTGGTGTATTGATGCTTGAAATTTCATGTGTTATAATTGAGACAACTGGTATGAGACTACATCCTAGTTACCAAGCCTCTCTTGTGCCATGTGTTAATTATACTAAAGTGTGTACAAATACTGTCATTAAAAGCATTTGAGAGCTGCTCTGTGTTGTGTATAGCGGCTGATCACTTCCTATTTGAAAACCGTATTCAGCTTCAACCCTTGAAATTATCTATGTACATTGCTTTCCACTTAATTTAATGAATCTGATCCTTCATTTAATGCTATCAAACCCTCCTATTTGAACAGTATTTTACAAACACTATAACTCTCACCTCTTAGTTTGATTAAAAGGTTGCCTTCAGTTCAGCACTGGCCAACCCTTCTCCACACTGGTGCAACAGAGGACGGATTGAAGAGAGCTGCAGGAGCAGCTTGCAGGAGGTGATGACAGCACTGCAGGAGGGATGCTGCTCCAGGAAATTGTCTGGATACAGCTTGTAGCTGAGCCTTGCCTCCCAGAGCCATGGATGGGGTTTACATATTGCCTGCAGTGGGATGTTAGCCTGCTGCGCGCTGCTTTGCTCTTGAACTGCTCCAGAGCAGTCTATGGCTTAGGCCCTGTGTGCTGGTCTGGCCATCAGCATGATGCTTTGACCAAAGGACTTATGCCATCCCTGACCATATGAACAGGGAATATAAAAAAGCAAGTGGGAGGTTCTCCCACCTCTGAATTTCACATGCCAGTTAACCCCAGTATACTGCACTGGTCCTGACACGAACAAACCAAGAAGTATGCTAGTAAAATGGGAAAGGCTTTTAAAAGACCTGCAAACCAGATCAAATCCCCCTTTAACTTTCTTCCTGATATTCTTCGCTCCGAGACAGTATTTTCTGAATCATGGTCTATGGTTTTCTCCCATGGCCACATGCTTTTCTCTTTAGTCTAGCAGACAAAACTACAGCATGACCCAAATGCTACAATGTAACATAGTACAAATTTACTCAAGATTCATGTCCATTCTTTAACAATAATGGCAGTTAAGGGGTTTGGGAGTGGTCAGCCAATGGTGCAGTGGATTCCTGATCACTGGAAGTCCCCAAATCAAAGCTGTCCATTTTTCAAGAAGATACAGCAACATTCACCAGGCTCTAATTCAAGAGTAAGCAGCTTGTGCTGTCCCAAAAGGCAGATAAAACAATTATAGTGCTCCTTTCTGATTCATCACCCGTGAAAAATTGTTTGGGTTTCGCTATGTACACAGCAAAGCATAGTTAGGAGTGCTGCCAATAAGGCCCTTCCTCAGTTTAAACTGTTGCTCATCTCTTACCAAGGGTTAAAAACCATCAGTGGAAGTGCTGAGCCTGTCTTACTGCTGTAATGTTGCAGCAGCACTGAGGGGGAGAGCGCAATACCCCTGCGTGGACAGACTAGTTTAAAAAATGCATTTTCCCCAAAGAAAAATAGCGCTAGGCAAACCTAACTCCAGATTCAGGGAAAGCCATCAGGAAAGCAGCAAGTCACTTACATGCCAAACAGCTGTTTTGAAGTAAAGTAATTTTGGTATCTCCTCAACAAAACCAAGCATCTTTTTATCCTGCTCAGAACCAGAAAGGGTTAATCCAGCCATGCCCCAGGATGGGCAATCCCTGCCCAGTGTGTGGCATCTCTGGGAATGAGGTCATTAGCGTAACTGCACAGATCATTCTTCCAAATGTGAAAAATGTGACTAATTCTCCAGCTTCAGCCAATTATGACCTGCCAGGACTATCATAACAGCCCATAAATAATGTGTAACAAAATCATGGTAATGAGTCTTCTAGAAGAAAATTAGATCCTCTGTGTCTTAACTCCATAAAATTACTTTGCTTATAAGGGCTGCCTCTGTCATTCCCAGCACTTTCCATTGCTTCGCAGGCCATCCCTCAGAAATGTATGTGACTTGGCCAGGAGTCTGCTGGCCCTCGTAGCTGTGCATTCATCAGATTTGTTTTCACTAGTTTGGTTGTTTCCTCTTTAAACCAGACTTATCACTGCTTAACTCGACTTTTGAATGTTTTTGCTGATAAAACGTATTTACTTTATCTAAACCTTGCTGATTCCTTTTGTTGTTTCAACACATCCTTGGCAGGCCTGGGACATCGTATTGTCCCAAGATAGCTGGGTCTTTGTCAGAGGAAAGAGCTTCCAAACACAGTACAAGGTAGATGTTAATTTTTGGGACACTTCTGTTTCACTTCCTCCCCTATGTCCTCCCAAACGCTAAGTAAGAAGGAAAAAAGAATGAAGAAAAGCAACATCACCCTTGGCATTTTAAAAAATATGCTTTACTCAAGTATTTTACAACTGCGTCTCCTCAGAGAAATTCTTGTCGAAGCACTGTGCAAGTGTAACCAATTCACACCCTAGTAAAACACTAGCATCGCTCAAAAGACTTCTGTAAGTATGCAGAAATATATTCCCCTTAATACAGAAAGGCTTGCTGGGAACTTTCCAGAGGAGATATATACCCCGTGATAGGAGAACTGTTATTGTATCAGTCCTGATGAAAGACAAAGCTGGTTATAAGTGGGGAGATTTGTTTTCTGTTTCTCGGTTAACTATAGCAGAGTCACCATCAATGTTACAGTAACTTGCCTAAATGATGTAATACTTCCAGTTGATTGCAATGATCAAATGGATTTTATGAAAAACAGGTTTCCCGCTTACAGCAAAGGAATATTTCATGTGCTTCACCAAGTCAGTTATTAGATGTTGCAATATCAGGCTGAGCTCTGACAGATAGAAGAATGGTCTGACTATAACCAAACTAAGTGTCCCTAAAGCACTGAAGTCTTTTGCAATTCCGCCTTGCCTTTAAAGTGAAAAATGAAACATTTTCAGGCATATTTCACCTGAAAGGAAGAATAGGCAGCGTTGCTCCTTTTAGCTTACCCTCCACTGAGGCACAGTTCCTCTACTGATACTGTGGCGTCAGAAGCCTACAAGTCAGAAGGTGCACAAATGAAAAAGCCAGCATGAAGAATTTGTTTAGATCTCATAGTCCCTCCTCCCTCGCTCCATCTTCCTATTAGAGGTAACAAGCCAGCATGGGGAATTACCAGGATATGACAGATAGCTTGGAAACGTGGAAAACCTGTACCTGAATTTATGCACTGACATCACCTTTATCTGCTGTAATGGGGAGAATTAGGCATATTGAATTGCTCACCATACAGATACGGAATTTTGAAAACCCTTACTGTTGCACAAATGTTGACAGGATATTTTATTTACTGCATCATTAAAGGTTAAAGAGACTCATTCTCCAGAGGATTCATTTTTTCAACCCTTAATATCAATTAAAGCTAATTTCAGCACTGCCCTAATGATTAACATAAAATATGGAAAAAGCTCTAACTGAGCATTTCTGTTCATTACTTCAATTCTCTTGTATTGCTAGGGCACTTTATAGGTACTGATGCAGCTTTATATCACTCCTGACACAGTTAATTTTCCCCTCAGAGCTTTTTTTTTTGTTACTGAACACTTGAAGATGTTGCAAAGATGTACAAAATACCTTTTAATTATATGGATCAAAGTTTTTCTTTAACCAGTTCATAGTAGATGATCAGTGATGTTCTCTACGGGCTTTCCATTGTACCCTGTGGCTGGGTACAATGTCTAGATACAAATTTAGTTTGTTACATGGCCTACAGATTCCATATCACACATATATATATAATGCATAAGCATACTTTGACATATTTGTGTAGCCAGAAGTTTGCAAATGGAGTGGGGAGGCCAATATAACAGTTCAAGGGAAAATGAAAAACCTTGCCTGCCACTTATGAACGGAAGCCAGTCCAGTACAGCTGGATGCATTTACCCATCGCTGCTTGGCAAAATACTAGTTCCATCAGTACACCATCGAGTGCCCAGAAAAATAAGTTATAGTCCATCCCTGGCTTTGCACAGCCCAGCGGAGAAGGCACAGGTGCTGCACGGCAGCTCCCCCATCCTGGGGCTGTCCAGCTGGTTTTGCTTTGGCATCATAGGTAATAGGACTGGAAAACACTTTTGGAAAATAGACCACACAGACCAACCGCCAGCAGGGCAAGAAGAGTCTTGCACTAGCTTGCCCTGAGCTTGTCTAAACTTTCCAGAACTTGTCCACTTGTGTCCTAATTTTAGGGTATTTATTGTTAACAAACACTAATCTGGGATCGATCTGTATCCAAAGGTCACAGCAAAAGCCAGAGGGAAGGTGAGGAGCAATACAGATGCTCCTAAGGTCAGCTGCTGCCACTCAGGCTGCTCTCTGGTGGTAACCACATATCAATCAGCCCACCAGCAGCCTTAGCAATATCCATGGAGGCAAGCACATGCCTGATGCTCCCAATAATTGTAACAGACTCCAGCAGAAATCAGCAGGATGTGGAAGTAGGGGACATGCATTTGCAGATAGCCCTTGCCAAGAAGTGAAGTGTTTCACATGTTGGCTGTTGTATCCTCACGTCCTGTCACCTATAGCTCTGGCCCAGGACTCCATATGTGCATCTTCTCAGACAGGTCACTGAACTCACCACTCATTTTTCCTCATTTTTTCAAGACTGCAGGTGGCTTTCTGCTTCCCCCTCCTGAATTTTCATATTTAACTTTCAATGACTAGAATTCATTTGGCTGGGAGTAAGTGAAACAGCTCTCATAAGTGGAAGAGCTACCTAATAAAGTTTTAATGGAAGATATTATTTCTGTTCTTTACATTACATTAAAAGCCAGTCAGGAAATGAAAGCCCAGGAGGGTTAGGCATGTTGGAAACACTCAGCAAAATAGTCTTTTCTTCAGGGAGTTCACAGTCTAAACGTTGCGCTAAGAAACAGAATGTGCAGCAAACAGACAGCTCGTGCTATTACAGACTTAGCAAGCATTTGTAGATATATATATACACACACACATATGTGTGCATATACACACACAAAGGGCAGAGGGGTATCTGTTTTGTCTTTGGAGAGACTCTCCAATGCTAGGTTTTGTCTCCCACCTGGGGAGTATCTGGGGTGAGAAGCTTAGTGCCTAGACCATGGCATAGTGCATTTACCTGCTCTGCACCACCAAGGTATACAACTGCTCTTTACCAACAACATTTAAATATCAAAACCACTGTCACCTTCAGGGTTGTGGGGTTTTTTTTTGGTGTGACTAAGCAGAATTGGTCAGTTTGGGCTCTTCACTAACCCACAACCTGAATTTAAGAAGCCTTCTCACCACCACTTCCTAGCTGTTATTTTCTTGCTGTGGTAGACAGTTACAGAAATCTGTTTTCAGTAGCAATAGCAAAACTGAGCAGTTCTCAGCATCCCCATGGAGGGGCAGTGACATTCAGGCACATATCAGGAAAGACAATTAAAGTGGGTCAAAAGAGTACTACAACTTTTTGAAACATTGGCCTTTGAGTTTAAAAAGTCAGCCTTTCAAGTTGTGGTTGACTGAGAGGGACCACGTTTAGTTATTGATATTTAAGATGGTTCTGTACCAACTTAAAAATAAAGAGTGGGGAAAAAAAAAGACGGAAAGCAGAGATTTACGCTGAGAACTATAAAGTGCTAACACTTCAAAATCTCCCTGCTGGGTAAAGTATTCAAGTACTTTCAGTTCTTGGACCTGGGCTATTGCAGATCCCACCCTTACACATACTTGCTGTCCCTAGCCTATGCTGCTAACCTTAAACAGATGGCTCTCAACACACCCAGGCAGAGCTCAAATGCCAACACCATCCTCAGGTCCTGTCCCCTGCCGTAGACTTCATGGCATCAGGTGGGTGAACGCTCTACAGATATTCATAAGTGGTTTTCACAGCTTCAGGTTTCAGCATTTATCAGCACTTAGGTTTATGTGGAGAATGTCATTGAGAAGTAAAATCCGTGATAGAAGCCCAACGTCCTCTTTAGTGTCCAGTGCAAGAGGTCTTTTGCTACTATTTCTCTTACAAAGGTCTTGATCTGAAGTGGTGATGGGTGACAAAGATCCAGCCCTGAAAGTTAGTAACTTACCCTCAGTAAGCTTGCAGACAA
>VZTL01007195.1:13348-33874 GCA_013400535.1 Scopus umbretta
TTTTTTTTTTTTTTTTTTACTTTCCTAATATGAAACTTGATGCTTGGAAAATCTGATAAGTGAGTTTCATTTCCCTGGAAATTTATTGCTTCTATTTCCAAGTGCAAGGAAATAAAACAAGTAAAAACAATAAGCAGTCTGTAAGGAGGGTATTAATGAGGGGTCACTCTTTTCTCATGTGGGCTGAAGCTCAGGAGAAAAGGAGAAAGGAGTTGTTTTGGGGGCAATCTAAATAGCTGGTGCTGTATATTTTGCTTTATTTATTTGGTAGGAACAGCTCTTTTCTATTTCCCTCTTTAAAACCTGCTCTCCAAATCCAAACGGGATATTTATGAGAAGAAATAGAGAGCCTTTTCTTCAGGTAGTGTAAACTCCTGTGACTTCAGCTCAGGGACTGGCTGATTTTTGGTTGACAAAAGACTGTTTATGCTGCATCAAGCATCTCTGAAATCTCCATTTGTATATGTAAAAAAGATCCTATAGAATTCCAGTGTCCCATCCTTTTTCCAATGGAGAATTGCATTATGCTCATCTAATTCCCTGTTCTTTCATTTGGAAATGATGGTGTTCTTCACTTCTTCCCAGTAATTGCTGTACAATGCTAAAAAAGCTGCCAAGTTCTACTCCAGGACTCATTATATTTAGTAACGGTGGAAAAAATTGCTATCTGTAGAGCATTTTATATTGGAAATGAACTGGGCTTCACAACAATGCAGATGTGCATCCTTGTAGATCCAGTTGCTGAATCAACTCCCAAGTGAGACAGACTGTCCATTTCGAATGCAGGAAAGACAGTTTGGAGGATAAACATGAAGTGAGATCTAATGCAGAAGGCAAAATCTCCTGAAGGATGACAGTAAGAGACTTTAATGGAGGAAAATTTTCCTGCTAACAGCTTCAGTTTAATTTTCAGATTTCTTTTGCACCAATTCCCTTTTGTTCCCCTCGTTTTCTTAGGAAAGTGGTACTTGTTCTAGCTCGCTTAATTTTTCATATTGTACAGCAGTGGCTTAGTTGTGTGTTGTAAATATGATGCCTTTTTTTAGATTCTATAGCAGGTTTATTTTTAAATGTTATTTTCTCTAGGGAAAGGTGCACAGTTTACTCAAAATTTACCATATGCTTTGCATCGCCAGTAAAATATTTGTGGTAGAAAATACTGTATTTTTAAATCTTGTGAGTTGTGAAGAATCGGAGAGAGGCCTGGTGAAGAACACTAGTTAAAATGATAGATGCTCAGAAACTCCTTTCCTCCCTAGAGCAAACTGCTTCCGAGAAGTAGCTCAAGAGGGACTATTGAAAATGTTATTGTTGCTTTTCGGGTTATAGGCCCTGAACCTACAAACACTTGTGCATGTAAATAACTTTATATAGGTAAATAAACGCTTTGAACTCAAAAGGGCTACTTGCGTATAGGAAATTTTATATTCATGTTTTAAGCCTCCATGGTTGTGCAGTCCTTTGACAATCCAGAGGGAGTTTCAGATGACGTACCTCAGGAGCTGAGTGTCCAAATGAGCTTTTGGTTCATTAGTTAGGCTGATTTTATATTTGGGGTTTCTAGATGATATAAATATGCACTTTTTTTTTTTTTTTTTCTAAGTTTGAAAACAAAAGTCAAAGCTACTTTGTTCTAAACTGGACATCTTAGTTTGTGATAAATGTTGCTGTTTTGGGTTATTTTTCCTACAAGTAAAAAAGTCTTGAATTTAATTCACAAAATTTTAAATTTTCTGTTCTGCCTTTTTCAGCAGTAATGTCTAGCCATATCAAAGTGAAAGTGAAAGAAATGTAGAAATATAATATTACCTTTTAAAAAAATCTTTGCTTTTCTCATTCAAGTTTTTACCAAAGTCGGCATCAATTTGCAGAGGGATTTGGTTAACGTAACATCACTGCTTTTTATAAAAGGCTGTAGGACACAACCCACACCCCACAGAAGCTACTAAGAGTTTTTCATTAACTCTCTTGGAAGCTGATCTAAATCCTATACAAATTAGAGGGCTCCTAGGTAGAGGAAATACAGGAATTCTTCGTATGAAATTCTTCATTCGGTTATAACCATGCCTGTAGGACCACACAATCTACAATTGCTATAAGGTTTTTCCACAAATTATTACTCAGCCCTTGAGCAGAGTTTGTGACAGGGCTGGCAAACAGTGGATTTAATGAATGTTCTGAGGAAGTGTCTGTGTTTATACAGGAATTAGTAGATGGGCATGGGTAAGACATTATGAAGAACTACGATAGGAAAATGCATCCTGCAGGGCTGGTGAAGCACAGGAAGAAGGGGTAGAAGTGAGGTCTTGCACCCAGGGATCAATCACGCTCCTTTTTGTCTGGAGAAGTCAGGTTTTATTGTGGCTGTTGGGAATAGGCTGCTTTTCAGTGGCTGGGGAAAGACTGCACGGAGCTTCATAGTTCATCCAGCTAATTGCGTCGCGCAGAAGCAAGGGCATTCCTGCTGATTTTCTTGGTTTATTTGATTCAAAACCGCCTTTCCTCTTCTCTCTTTATACACACACCTTTCTATTGAAATTCTTAAAGCAATCTTTGTTATCTAGTACCTCTCTGACACTGTTTCTTTGTGCGTAAAACAAAAATACCACTGTGCTAGCCTGCTACTCTGAGAGACTTACCGTGGGGTTTGGGTCTGTTTATTTTGCTTCCTTATGTGTGTGCACCCGTGGAGGATAGGCAAGTAACCATGGGTGAAATTCACCTCTGCGCTGGGTAAACATTTAAACTTTATGGTCCTTGTACTAGCCCGGTACATAAGGGTGAATTTCATCCTCCATAAATGTAAAGTCTTTCCGTGTTATTACAGTTGCCTCTCCCTATTTACCATTATCTTTGAACCCCCTCTCCATCATTAAGCTTTCTTTTAGGGTCCAGGCAAATGTCATTCTCTTTTCCTCTTTCTCTGACTGGCCTCTGGTTATATTAGAAAATAAAATTAATCTCAAGGGGAAAATAGCACTTAAAATTATTACTACTGTTTAGCTTACTAAAGTGATTTGCTCTCCATGACCTGTCTTAGACTGATCCTTGTACAAATCAAATCAGCACACGGAACAGCACTTGGAAACTGTTTCCAGACTTAGAATTTCACAGCTCCTGAACCTTTAGAATGTCACAGGCAAATCAAAAATGAACATATTGGTTTATCTGTCTCTTTAGATCCCAGACAGTGCCTTTTTTTTTTTTTTTTTTTTTAAGGCACGTGATTCTCCCATGCTCCGTATTAAGTGTATGAATAAGCCAGCTGTAATGCTTCTAGGTGAGCACATGCTTAAATGTTTTGCGGAGTGGGGGCTGCAGGATGTTTCCAGCCACTTCTAAGTCTGTCCCCGTGTTGTGGGGGATTAATGTCATTCTGCCCTCCAAGAGTTTCTCATTAAGCTGTCTAAAATATGAACCCTTACCAAGTGCCTGCTCTTCACTCTAATTTGATAGGTTTCATCAGTGGGCTGGAGGAGGCAGCTTGTGGACAGGCCCAACTGCCATGACGTTTCTCTGAGGCTCAGCTTAGGTCCCCACCAGGGGCACGTGCGCAGAGCTCAGCACCGCGCTTCACGCAGCCCGCTTAGCCCCGAGAGAGCCGCATGTCCTCACAGCATGGTCAGAGGCGCCAGCTCAGCGTGGCTGCAGCAACAACATGTTCATTAGTTCTGCCTCTTAACAGCAAATTAGTGTAGGTGTTGTGCCTGTGTGCCTGTATATGTTGCTGTACTATTTACAGTTTCAGAGGTAGCTCAAACCATGCTAACTTGGGCATCTGTCTGGCGTGCAGCGTTGCATGGTGCAGGGGCATCCTCAAAGCCCGAACTCCACAAGCAATACGAGGCTGATCCCATGACACACAGGCAACGTCACTCACTAACGTAATTTGTTGCACAATTAGGCTCTAACGCCATTGCCTTTCTGACCTTGTTGGAGCACCGGATACCACAAAGATGACAGATGCTGCTTTTTCACTTGAACTCCTTCCTGTCCAACGCAGCAGATAGATATGCAAAGTCTGTGAAATTTAAGCAACGACATTACAAAATCCATGACAACAATTTGTTCGTCTCGTGGTGACCTCTTGTGGAGTCATTTAGAAATCAGGTTTGATCTGTTACGTACCATACGTACCAGGGAGAGAAAGACAAGAACCATAATCCAAAATGCTCTCAGGCTTGGAGGGACAGTCGGCTCACGCTGAAGGACGTGCAGTCTCCCGTGGGCTTTCTGCATGTGGGTTTGATGGTGGGGTCGTTTAGTTGTATCTCTTACTCGCTACACTTGCTATCTTTGTGCTTCATAAAAACCAACCTGTCCTTGGCTCTCAATCATAGACTTACCTTTAAAGAATTACTGTTAAAAACCAAGGTGTGTTATAGAAATATATCTGCACCTTATGAGAAAGATCCTAGCTTTTGTGTCACCCCATTTTTTAAATTGTCGTTCTGCACATATGGTAGGCATCAGTGTGATTGCTAAGCTTTCAAGGTGCGACTAGGTGTGAATTGTTTAAAACAGGACTGCCACCAAGTTAATATTGAAGGTTGTATTTGGAAAATCTAAAAGTGATTGTTCTTCACCCCCTGCCCATATCTAATGCATAAAATCGAAACCTTCCATGCCATTCACATTATCTTTTGCGCCGATTCTGCTCAAAGCCAACCTTTATTTTTCATTAATTCTTGCAAGGCTTGAAGCTGTTCCCGATGAAACCAATTGCCAAACCGATTGTGGAAGCCAGATCAAATCTGTAGTGTAATTTCCCCCCTGCTTTTTTATTGTCCTTGCTCCAAGTCATTCCTGTCTCATGCAAACTACAATAACTACAGCAAGCATATACTTGTAGGAAAAATTATCTCAACTTCCTCTCTGTGCATATAATATCTAGCAATGTACTGTACTGAATAGTGTATTGAGAAATGTTATTGATTATTCAGAGTTTAACCTGATGAGCCATTCCATTCTTCTCTTCATTGAGACCAATTTATTCTTACACTCAGATAATGTTACAATACTCGAAATAAATAAATAAAACCAATGACCTATTATGAGAAGTATCCCCCTTGCAAAGATAGTTCTAAAAACACTCACTTGGGTCAAGGTTTTTCTTTTTCCCCCCGTTTGTTTTGTTTTTCATTTTTTGGCTTTATTATTTGGTCACTAAGCAAAAGGTTTGCAGGGTTTTTTTTTTTAAGCTTGAGGCAGAATATGAATGTCATAAATATTTCATTTTCATAGCACATCTTGCATTGTTCCTCACTTTCAGACCTTGCCAGCAGTCAACACAGTAGTAAATTTCAGCACCTGTGGACCTTTTTTCAGTAATTTATGATTTCCATTAGATTTCCATTAGAGATGGACTAAAATGGTTTAGAAAAGTGCTAGCACCTTCAGCCATAAGGATTTTGCCTGTCTCTGAGGAGGGCGTGTTGTATTTTGCTGCCTGTGCGTATGCTTGCTGCCAAAGGTTCGGGTTTTCAGCTTGAGCTGTCTGATCTCAATGCCAGCCAAAATGCCTCCTTGAAGAGGAGGTACCGTATTTGAGAAAGGAAGGGCAGGTTGAAAATAGAAAATCAGGCTTCTCAGTGTAAACGTTGCTGTTTCTTCCCTTCTGCCCCTGCAAGCTTAAGAGTGCAAATTCAGCTCCCAGTGACCAGTTGACTGACTTCATTGGGTCACTGCAAATGTCTGTATTTTTCTGTATACCAATGGCTGCGTTTTTTTTTGTAGCAGCACTCCATCCTCAGCTTTGTGGGGTGCCGTTCTCCTCCTCCCGACTATCCCCCTTTACACAGCTGTGGTCTGGTACAGGAGGTTTTTAGTGGGATTTTTGGTGTGTGTTTTAGTATCACTAGGAAATATTTTGGAGGGAGGCCTTAAGGAAACCAGGTAAGAAGTTTGGGTTTATTTTGATTAAGAAATTGGCTTGATGTTCCCTCCAGGTCTAATGCAAGCTCGCCGGCAGCCCGTGTTGGTTCCAGAACTAGTTTCGAACCTGGAAAATATCCCAGCTTTCAGCTCTTCATGCCTGCCGCAAACTGAGATACGGCGGCAAATAAATCACAGCAAATAATTTAGTCATGAATTGTCCATTGGCATTGTATCATAGCTTGAATATATTTCTCATAATAGCTCACGATAGTCCCATTGACATCCACTTGACTTTTATTAAGTTTTGCAGATTTCACTCTCATATGAACGGCTCTGACTGGCATATGATTCTAGCAGCTGATTCAAGAATTGAATATTAGACCAGATATCCGATGAAATATTGTACCTGTGGCATTTTCTGGAAGCTGTCCTTGGGGTGGGATTGGAATTTTGGTCATTCTGCCAATTCTGTATTTATTAATTATTTTAACCAGCTGTACTACATCTAGCCACCATCCCTATGTAAAACTTTTCTTTTGTTGCCATCCTTCTACCACCTTTCAGCATTGTCATTTAAGCAGTAGGGCACTCCAGGGTGCATGGATCATGCTGAGATAACGTCATACTCTGAGTGCACTTCACAATGGTTTTCAGCAAGCCGAGGAGTGACATTATCTCAGCAGGACACCTGCCCTTCACCTTCCATATGGGGACCCACCTCTGAAAGGTCAACGCTTGCGGTTTAAAATAATATTTTAGCCATAGCTATTCAGAATTCAAAGAAAGAGGGGAGTGAATGTCAGATAGCCATGAAATTCATGAAATCCATTACTCCCAACAAATGACAACTGGCCCAAGATGTATACTATGAACATAGCTTTACATAGGTTTTAAGCACAGTTTTTAGAAAAGAATATTCTGCAGGATACTTTAACAAGTAGCCCAAGTGCCAGCGGAGTAGCATTTTGCATTCTAAAAAAGTTATTTGTTTAAAAAACACCTTGGTGAATTAATACATTGAGGACTTTAGCTACTTTTATCTCTTTGCTTTCTGTCTGCTGCCTCTTTGTGTACCGCTGGTTTTGGAATAGCAACAGACCTACTTAAAATATAGTGCAAATGGTGTCATGGATGGAGCTGAGCAAACCACTTGAACCAGCAGGTGTGTCTGATCAGTGCAGTGTATCTTCCTTCTGGTGGAGCATCTCCCACACATTTTTTGGACAGAGGTATTTATGAAGTTACTGTTTTCTCAAATCTTACTTACTTTCTAACCTGTAACATAAAACTGAGTAAGCACATTTGTGATGTTAGGAATGGTCAAATAAGTCACACAATTACTCTTCTGTTCCTTTTTCTTTTGTACAAAGAATGTAACTCCTGAAGCCCAGTTCTTGAAGCAAATGTTGTTTGTGGAAAATGAAACATATCTTCCACATATGTTTTATGGTATTAAATTTGTGCCTTATTTTTTTTTTCCATTTATGCTACTAAAGCACAGCAGCAGATATGGCAAAGGTAAGAAAAGATCTGATTTATCACTGTTTTCTTCGATTTTACTGCTGATGCAATTCCAGTGAAATTAGTGGGGTCCCACCAGCACAAGTCATGCAATGCCGAGCCATGCCAAGGCATTTTCCTTTGAGAATCTGGCCGAGTACTTCTGGGAAGTGTTTCTCAATATCAGCTCAGCATGACAAGGGCATCAACTGGCTTGTGGACGGGAGTTTATCTTCAGTGGTTAGATGCACCTTTGATTTGCTGAATAATGCTTCATATATTGTTTGATGCAACAGCAAATGGAAGGCAATCTTTCTGGCAAACAGATTTAAGAAGTGTCTTGGGGAGCATTTACAGATACCATTTTTAATCTCTCTTGTTCTCGGGTTCTGTTATTCTGCCCATTACTGTACTTTCTGAAGATTTTTCAGATACTGAAAGAAGACACAAGGATTTTTGTTTCATCATCATCACAAGATTGCTAGTTTTGGCTAAGGAAGTGATTCTGATTTTGCTAGATTTCTGGCTCAGTTTTTAAGCTATGAGGACTTGGCTATGTTCTGATATGTGCCCTCTTTTAAAATTACCAAAGGAATAAAAACTGCAGTTCTCATGGGAATCTTCCATTAGTCATCACAAGAACAGGTTATTAATCATAAATGCCCTTATGTTCAGAATTCATTTCTTACTAATTTTGCTCTAAAAGTATATAATATGTTCAGGGCTACCTGGTAAAAATGAAATTACAGTAACAATCATTGAAGAGACATTTTAACAACAGTTGTCAAAACTGCATTGTCTTAGAAATGGATTAAAAAAAGAAGTCCTGTTTTCTTCTAAAGGAGAGCTATTTCCATTGAGCTTCTTGTAGTGATAATTTCCAGAGACCCTGAGTTGTAGAATATTTTCTAGCAATTAACATTCGTGTTTCACGTATTGTCTTTCTTACCATGTTTTGAAACATTATAGGACATGTCAACAGAAATTCATAAAAATTCAGTCGATAGTTGAAAGCATCGAATTAGTCAAGCTGTGAAATAGCAAAGAGGTTTTTTTCAGGGACAAAAGACCCTTTGGGTGGGGACGGTGTGTCCACGTATGCACATGTGTGTCCAAGGTAAGCCATGCTTTCAGCTCTACTCCAACGTGCCAATGCAACCTAGGACTGGTTTCCAAATGCACAGTTTGTCCCAGACAGAAGGTGAGCCATGTTGCATCACTGTAGAGTCTTACTATAGGCAAGTTTTCTTCTTCTGTTTTCCATGAAACTGTTTAATTCATAGAGCTTTGATGTTTAAACTGGTCCTGACCTTCTGTGAGTACTTCAAAAAAGGGAAAATTAGCTGCTTGGAAAAATATAACGACTTAAATCTAGCAATTTGGGACACACATGTTAAAATCCCACTGAACTTGTGTTGACTTCTTCATTTCTTTTGGGTGTTATTTCCTGATTGACTTATAAGCAGAGAAAGGTGTTAATTTTCAGGACTTCAGGAATTTCTGTTTATTGATCTGTCTTTGAAACATTGTTCCTGTTACAAGAAGAATCCATCAAGACACAGGGAGCTGCTCTAAACACAGGGCATCAAAGACTTTGATTAACTTTATTTTGGCTTTTACTTACCTCTAATGAGTAAGATGATTAATTGAGTAACACTCCCTGGCTTCACTATAGTTGATGGTCCATAACAACTCCCCTGGTTCTCATAGTTTATAATTTAGCTGTCAAAATATTCTCTAGGTTAGATCTTGGCAAGAAAGGTCTTGACTTTGATTTTTTTTTTTTTTTAAAGAAGCAAATCTACTTCAACTATTTGTAAGTTATTGAAGTCAGTTGAAAACATCCCACTTTAAAATCTGTGCCTGGTCAATGTTAGGTAGTTATTATTTTGGGAGGATAACAATGTAATACATCATTTCAAAATAATTGAATCGTGCAACTTACCTTTGCTATGATTTCTTATAGGCTGGAATATACATATATTGTCAAAGATTTTCACATGAGGGGAATGACTCTGCTGTGTACTAATGATACTTTCTGAAAGAGCTGAATTTAGTGAATTTGGCTGCTTGATATTTTGGCACTTTTTAAAGGATTGTTTAAAAGTCCTATCTTTTTAAATGACTTTTGTTGTTCAAGATCTAGTGCATTAAAATACATTTGGGCCCTGTAAGCACAGAGACATGCGTTTCCGTCAAGGCAGGCTTCAGTTTTAATACTACAGGACTTGGCTTTTGATCCTAGGAGTAGTTTTCCCCTCACATCCCTGAAGTACAGTTTTCTGTTTTCCTGGAGAGAACACATCTTGGCCACGTGTCCTAACTCTGTTTTATCCCACCAGTTTTGAGGCCTTTTTGGTGATTAAATTCAGGCATCTGTTCCTAGGCAATCCTCTTTTCAAGAGGGTCTTTCCTATTCAAAGCCAATTGAAGCCCTTTGCTTGATTGCAATTACTAACAGCTAGATACAGCTGTTGGAGCACTGTGGCTCTGACTCATGGGTCCTTCAAAAAGCGAGAACTTCTCTCACCTTTAAAAGCTTCCTGGAGGATCAGGATAACACCTGAGCCCTGTAGCAAGGGCAGCTTAGGAAAAGGTCTTGCCTCAGCTCTTTGCCCTGAGCAGATGGTTGTGTGGGGTGGGATGTATTTCACCATTCAGAATATCAGACCTGATATTCAAAGTGCCAACTTGTAAAACCAACTCTCTTCTTTTCTTTCTGTAATTTTTTATGTTCTTTATAAATCATACTGTTAAAACCAGTTGTGTTTCTAAAGCTAATTTAGCCCATGTAATCATCGCTTGGCTTGATGTGTTTTTTCTTTTTTGTAATTATAAAAATATTTGATGAATTCTGCTAGGAGTATTCCCTTCCAGTACTATACCCCTCTTCCAGTGTTGTTGGTTTTTGTTTTTTTTTTTTTTTAATTAGCTTCAATTCCTTAATCTTTTACACCTGCTTTAAAGGAAAAAAAAACCACCTTTCCTATACTGTTAATTTTGCATGTAAGTATCTCAATTTCTATTTTGACATATTGAGTGTGTGTGTATGCTCAACAATCCTTATTTCCAGTGGAATTTTGCCATAATTCCTGTGCGTCAAAGGGAATATGCAGTTAGATATGATGTCTTTGTTGTTTCTATTAAGCCAAATCCTTTCAGGTGTTAACTTCTCTCAAATTCTGTAATTTTACTGACAACTGAAGATGCTTATTTTAGTGTAGACCTCTGTATCTTCCTGTCTTTTTATTCACTCAGATTACTAAGGTAGTATGCAAGGATATCCCAACAGTAAAATTGAACAGAAGATCCTTCATAAATGCAAGACCTTATTATTTTTCTACAAAAGTCTCCTAAATTTCGTACCAAAACCCCCCATATAAAATCCTACATTGTAAATATAAATTTCTACATGTGGGCCAAATTCTTATCCAGCTAAAATTAACATCTATAGCCCTAGAGTTTATTAAAGTAATGGGAAGTGTTGCACAGATACGGCACGCTGCAGAAATCCTTTTTAGTACTATAATAAAACATAAAATAAAACTGTCTGTGCTTCTCTATGTCAAAACTGCCCTTTCTGTGCAACACCACTTCTTAAAAAATGAGGTCTGACTCTTGTCTCTGTAAAACCATTTTATGAGAAGATAATCTAAAAGTCTGTCCAGAGCTTGTCAGTAGAATAGGACTGCTGATAGCAAGACCACACAGTGAGACACTGAGCCATTGGCAGATACATGGTAAAAGCATGGACATATGAAAGTTTTGTAACAAAACTGCACGGGAAACTGTTGTCTTGAGTGGCAACGAGCATTACCTAAACCAGTATCTGAATAACCAGTGGGTTTTAGCTGTAGGCTTAAGAAAAATTTCCTTGAGGATGGCTTTTAATGAACCGTCAGGTTTGAAGTGAGCTGATGAGATCGAGCTGTAATACAAGTTCAGACACATGTTTCTTGGGCTTATTCACAGTGATGTTATGTTTCATTCCTCACCAGCAACGTTTCCAAAGCAGTTTCTGGTTTCTCCTAAGGGCTGACCATTTTAACTGTGCCAAATTATGTCAGATGTGGGAAATGTGGGCTCTAAAGTGCTGCAAACTGGGAAGCATGAATTTTCCAAAACCCACCAATTCATTTCTTTTATAAATATGAAAACTTGACTGTGGCTTAGGCTGTAACATTTTCAACCCTTAATTTACAATATTTAAATATTCAAGAGTTACCAACTGGGCTTTCCCACCTGGTTATTTGAAGAAGTCCACAAAGAGTTAGTGTGATTAATACTACTGTTGAGATGAAACATGAAAAGTCTATGTGCAACATCTATTGGCAATGTGAACTTTACAGTTAATGAATTAGGCAGTATAGGGGTTATTTAGTCAGTAATTAAAAGTAAGAGTCAATATTTAAGTCCAAGAAGAAGCCGTGAGAATCTTGATCTTGTTAAACTCCTATCTCAATTACATGATCAAAGACACTAGAAGTATTTTTCTGTGCGACTTTGTGAGTATCATTTTCAAAGTCACTGACTTCTTCCACAGGGAGTTTGATTGTTGACTTCAGTTGAAGTAAGTTTAGATCAACACTGGGTTATTTTGAAATATCCTCCCTGATACTTTCTCTGAACTGAGACATCTGAATCTTTTGAGATTAACCCATCCTTGTTTTGGAGTCATCACCATGTTTTGCAATTCCTCTTCTGCCTGTTCTCAGCTGAAGTTATTTCAAATGGCAGAGAAAAAAAGTCAAAGTAATTTAATCTTCTTTTCTTTCTTTTAACAACTAGCATAAGCAGCAGATTTTGTGAAATTGCGGTCAGATTTGTATAGTAAGGTTTATTGTCCCTGTAAGTGATATCAACTGTATAATTCTTGTTCTTTAATTTCCAGTTTGGTTATGATAGGGAGAGATGGCATATGAGAGGTCCTTCCTTGAGCTTTCATGTTGGTTGGTTGGTTGATTGGGGTTTTTTCATTACCACATATCTGGTTTTCCCCACGATGGCTCCTGGTACTGTGAGAAAACTATAAAGAAAGCTTCTCTTTTCTTAAGAGGGACCTTGTGGCTAAAGAAGCATCCTTCTACCTGATTTTAGCAAGTCAACTGAAAAAGTCTGACTGATCTATGTAAGCTGGATTTGGAAGCATAGCATCAGACACCTTTTTTCTTATTTTGAACATAATTTTCTTTTTGTATATGCAAAGTTTAGAAGGACTTCCAGCAATCTAAGTAGTGGGCAGAAATGTAGAAACTTCTGCAAGTTTCGTACAAGATATGGCTGCACTCATTGAGGTGCCTTGTTGCTGTTCGTTTATTTGGAAACAATTCTTGCTATTAGAAACATTGAGGAGGGTGAAATATGGGGGCCAGATCTTTGGCTGGGATAAACTAGTATAGGCCTTTTAATTGCAAATTTTTGAAATTCTTAGTGCTGAGCATATTGTAAAATGACATCCGTCATATGGAATCTGAAACCAACCCACCACCTAAATATACAAACTGCTTCGTTCTCATCTAATGTAGGAAACAAACCTTATAAACCTGAAATGCTTACATCTACCAAGAAAATAGATCACCAGTGTCCCTTCAGTATGGATTATCTCTTTCAGTTTTAAAGTAAAGCCCACTTCCATGTCTTTCTCCGTGGTACATACAATCACTGAATATTGAACTTTTCTTCAGTGATTTTCCTATCATTTCACTCAGCAAACAACTACTCTTGTTCTTCTGTCATTTCTTAAATTTCTCTTTAAGTTACTTAAATAATAAGATGCACCTGTCTCCTATCCTATTAATCAGGGTCCTAGTAAAACAGTTGTACAAATGCTGAGAATCTGCATACTTGCATGTGTTTGCCTCGGAATAAGTTCACTTTGATGTTTCCATGAAAGTTCACAGTCTTATTTTTTTAGGTTTTGTTTTTAAAGGAATTCTTTATATGCAGATGGACTTTTGCGCTTCGCATATGTTTCTATGAATGATAAATAGCTGCATGAAAATGACGCAGTGCTTAGATAGCCCAAGCATTTTTATAGAGTGGAATTCTAAGTAACAAATAGTTGATTTATGGCAACTCGTATCCTTGAAAATTAAGGATACTTTTTCAAGTTTCATAATATATTTAGAGGAGCTATAATCTACTGCGTGTTATGCAAATTATCAGCATCCTCTTCTCTTCTCTTTTTTTCCAATTGTAGCATGCTTCACTGGTGCGTCTTGGGTATGTGTGGGTGAAGGATAATTTGACTGCCCTCTAGCCCTCCAGTGTCTGGTATTGCACAATCAGGGAATCTGGTGTCACATTAAGGCAATTCTTATAATATAATCAAAGTTCTGATGTTGTACTGTCCTTTAGATGAAACAAACTAATGAAATGTATTGACCCTCCTTGCGCACTTCTGAAGCAAAATGACTAAGCGGTATTGAAACTACATGAAATACATTGACATTGATTGTGAAGTCTGCGTTCCCAGAGTCACTTTGGTAGCTGATTAAAGTGTCACATTGACAATATAGCCCCTTTTGAACAGGAAATTAATACCAGCCTGGTGGCAAGGAACGTTCTTCCAGACTGTAGCTTGCACTATCACCAATCCTCAGAAATGAATCAGAGGCTCAGCTATTCCAGTGTGGCATACTGCTTTCGCTGATTATAACAAATATATTGAAATTGCAACCACCACGAGGATAAAAAAAAAAGCTTGTGACATTTTATGTTTATTCTCATTATTCAATATGCTTATTACTGATAGGAATTTCAACAAAGACTTAACACGAACTATGTGTTTTCAGTCAGTTAAAGCTCCATTGAAAGTACTGCGAGTCACATTAACTATGTCTTTCTAATCCATCTATCATCTGTTTGAATACATAAAAGCCTTTGTTTTACTATGTGGCTGATGTATGCACAAGTTGGGGGAATTTCTATAGATTGGGATATACAGGCATAGAAAAAAAATGTGTGTATGTGTGCGTGTTTGACAGAGGGAGAGAAAATTATGTATTCAATGCATCGTGCATTGCTAAAAAGGAAGGAATGAAGCAGGTGGAGCAGTAGTAGAAGCTTAGAGACGGGATCATCTCTGAGATTTCAGGCCCCGTTTCTCCATCCCAGGAGCATCCTTTATAAACAGCCTGATGTAGGAGAAATTGAAGGAACGGAAAAGGAGCTGTGGCATGGGTAACAAATATTTATTCATTACTAAGTGAGAATCTAAAAGAGAAAATTATGCAGATGTAGAAAACAGACGGCAGTTCTATGCTGGAAAGATCAAATTCTAGGCCTGTCACCATCTCGCAGCACAGTTCATCCCTTTTTAAATGGAAGTGTCATGGTTTAACCCCCGCCAGCAACTAAGCCCCACACAGCCACTCGCTTGCTCCCCCCCGGTGGGATGGGAGAGAGAATCAGAAGAGTGAAAGTGAGAAAACTCCTGGGTTGAGATAAAGACAGTTTAATAAGTAAAGTAAAATATGCATTTTTGATCACTGTATTATCCAGCCATTGCTTGCTTTCTTGAAATGAACTTTGCACCGTAGTTTTAGTGAACATAGCTATGCTGGTTTATACCAGCCGAGACTCTGACTCAACAGGCTGTCGTGTCCCCTTACACATATTCCCAATCCTCAGCTGCCTCAAACAGCTGCCTTTCCTTCAGCCTCTGCAATCCTCCAAAAATGTCTCCCTTATAAAACTCTCACTCTGAGCGCAGCAGGTCACAGCTTCCTCTTCTGGGTCCTAGGCTGGCCACTCCATCCACATCACGTGAGCCAGCTGCAAGCCAGATTTCCTCCACGTCTCTGTACAGAGTTATGGAGAGGTGTATGAAATGGGAAGGAACAGCTCTCCTATAAGATGCGTAAGTGTGACGCTGGTGAACAGACTGGCCGAAGAAAACCGATCAAGGCTGGAGGAGTTAAGAGAGAAAAAGAGGTAGTGAAAAGTCTTGCCTTGCAGTACAGCAGGGAAGTTTGTTTGGTTCATTAACCTGTGAAAAGGTTTGGGGATTTTCTAGAAGGTATCACAAAAGTGCAAAGCAACAGCATGGCCGTTAATAACAGTTTTATTACAAGTTAGGTCTACAGATAATTCCTGCATATTTCTTTCCACATCCAGAATCCAGCCTTCTCTCATGCTGCATGCACAACTGCTCTGAGCTAGGGCTGGCCAGACAGAACCCTGTGGACAGATTTCTATCAGAAAATGCCGATCTGGGCAAGAAGGCAGTGTTTTTCTGGAGATGGTCTGACTGCAGCAACTAAGCAGGTCTCTGCTGGAACCAGCCACCCAGCAAGGAGTCAAAATCCTGGTGCCTCAACAGTCCTTGTGCCAGGCTCTGAAAGCCAGCGGTGGGTCCAGGGGACCGAAAGCCTTGGGCTCTCCAGCTCCTAGGCGCAAACTCTCCTAGGACCCCCAAATCGGCTGTCAGCATGGCCCCATGGATCCTCTGGATGCAGGAGCATCTGGCTGCTTTTCAGCCTGCCCTGAAGGCTGATTCAGCTGGCAGCCTGGCAGCATCGGTCTTCCCCAGCAGCAGGGCAATGTGCTAAGCAGCATCACGTGGGGACTTTGACTCCTCCTTTCAGAGCAATCTGCTGTTTGGGTCACCTGAGAGCTGATTCCTGAAGCACCCATAACCCCTGAGCCGTTCCCAGGTCCGTCCCTGGGGCAGCAACCCACCGCTGTAAAGCAGAGCGATCCGTCTAGCCTGCATTCAGTCTGGGTGATTTGTTGGAGGGATCGAGAGGGTGGGAAGCCCCTTTCTAACTCGCCTCTTCTGGAGTCTGTGGCTCCTTGTTCAGGAACATTGTTGTTACTTTCAGCGCTGCTCCTGCTGTTGATCTTGGCCTTTGCTTCTGTGATTTCTGTTCCCCGCTGCACTACTTAGGTGAACAATAAGTTCCATTTCCAGCAGTGGTCGGCCTCCTCTCTTACCCCTTGCCTGCAGGAATTTCTTTTGTTTGGTTTGATATTTTTAGTCACGCTGTGTTGTAATAATAAGAACAAGACCATGGGTATGCTAGATTCCGGCCTTCCTTCAGTTGCCATGGCTTGCCTTCATGCGTTGTTATTGCTTTGGATGAGCTACTGCTGCTGCTTCTGCGGCCCTACTCCTTGATTTCTGCTGCTTTAATACTGTTCCCTGCCTTACTACAAAGTGAACAGCGGTGCTTGTTCTCTCGGTCTGACATCTTGAATCCACCCACGAACCCATTATTTTCTGCAACGGCCAAAACCGATGTTGGAGGGGGAAAAAAAGAAATGAAATAAAAATAATAAAAAAAAAATCCTGTGTACTCTGGGACTATTCTCTGCACTGTAGAAAGTACTTGCGCACCCAGTTGGACACGTAGGTCAGGATGTGACCCTAAGCTCCATGTTTACGCTGTACCCACGACACGGTGTGCTGAGAACGGGGGCATTTGTCTTAAAAGTCAAATGAAGCTATGCTGGTGCGACCAAATCATGGATATGCTCGTGAGAGCCATGTACGCGTGGAGACAAAGGTCCAAGGGAAAAATAAACCTACAACATCCCACTCTGCTTGTCATACTGTATCCAGAGAAGTGCCTAAAGGGGCACAGATTTGGTAGAGATAGCCAGGGGTTAAGAAAGGCTTTTCTGGCAGCTTTGGTGAAGCTCTAGTGTCTGGTGGGAGTTTCAAGCTGCTCTTAACCCTCAACGATTTTTGTAACTGCTCATTTCATGTTATTGATAAAATTAATTTATTAACTTCTATAACATGCCACTTCATTCCTAAGTTCCTCTTTCTCTACACTTTCCATCCTTGCCTCAGTCTGATAGAAGGGAAAGAGTAACAAAAATTTGAACACTCCACATCTAAGAAAGCTCCCCCAAAGTACTGCTTTCCAAATTTTCCTCTCTGTGATTTTAACTAATATGAAAAGGCCACCGGGTTCCTGGCCCAAAGTAGGGAAGCTGCAATATGCTTTGTCTTCCTAAATTTTAGGTTGAAAATGATTAATCTTATCACACGAGTAGTCTATCCTTTTAAAATGTATTTTCTGAAGTAGTGAAGCACTTTGAGTACTTCAGTAGAAGGGAACTGGTAAACGAAACTTGTCTGACCTATGGCTGTGGTCCCTTCTGCAGGACTTACAGTGTGCAATCTGGATTGCGTCCTCCTGCTCTTCTCCACAGGCTGGTCTTTTGTAAATTATTTTAAGAGCAGAGAATCGGATACTTTCTTATTTTGCAAACAAGTGAAACGATCCATATGTATATACATATACAAAATATCTGTATGTTTAGCTCTTGCATATATGTGTGTGTACATATATGTACACCTGTATGCATAAAATAAGGAACCGCCATCCGATTTTTTTCGGCTGCGGTCAGTCATTCACCTTACAGCACAAAGCCCTTCCCTTTATATGTAAGTGCAGGCTGCTCGAAGTCTTTTGGCTCTGTTTTTATGATGGTTAGCACAAAAGGGTCGCTATTTCATCTATGTAATTCTTCACCCTTTGCACTAAGGGAGCTTCCTTGGAGAAGACTATAACATTTTAGTGATTGCTCTTGTAAGCAATCCAAAAATCAAGGAATCTTATGTAGTTTTCTTTAATGCAGTCTGGATGATGAATTTACATCTATATATCAGAAACACTGTCTTCTGCCCTACATTACTAATGTCAGAAAATTGCCACTATATAATTCATCAAAGTATTTCTATAGACTTCCCCTTTATTATCTCCTCTCTTGCAAACGGTATGATTTGCCTTCATTCTATGTCAATGGGAGGAACTTTAATCTTGGGTACTGCTGTATAAGGTGCTGTACACATTAAAAGAGTGGCAGGGTAAGGAGGGGATGGGCCTGGATAAAAATATAGATTAGGAGCTATTTATTAGCAACTGGAAATGTGGTAACAAAATTCTTTTTGAAAGCATCTTGGAAATTTTGCTTAAAACAGTCATATAATGAAAGTCTTTTTGCACTGTACCTGTTTTAATCAACATTATTTCCTAGAGTTTCTTCTATGCTGAAGAGTATATGCCGAATCCTAAGTTGTACTGCCTTAGAAATGTGCAGGGCCATAAAGTGAATTTAACTGTGAGAAAGTCTCCGTATCTCATAGTCATATTGTACCTTTCACCCTAGAATATCCTAAAGTACTTTTCACACGTAAAAAACTGATATGTAATTGCACCTGCTTCAGATATGAAATGCAGCAGTTGTTTAATGGTGCACAGAAACACTAGACAAGGGTATGAGGCCAGAAATTGAAGAATACAATATCCAGCTGAAAATCCAGGTGGGATTTAGGATGGTAGGATGTAATTGCTTCAATTAGAATTTTGTGAGAATAATATATTTAATAGGTGCAATTCCTGGCCCTATTGGAGTCAGTGAGAACATTGCTGTTGATTACAAATGAGGCTGGAATTCCTCTCATATCTCTACCTTTATGAAAAGTTTAATGAAATACTGTAGTCAGAATTGTTTGCAGGATCTTGATTTTTTCATCTCCTCCAGAAGAATTGGCTTGATCCTCAGTCCAGCATGATAGCTATGAAATCTTGTTAAGCACCTGTTTTACACCCGTAAAAGTGAGAGGAGAATTGGATCCAGCATCTCCTGTGGCCTTTCCCACCAGCGTGGGATATTGGTTCATTCCAGCTCAGATAGAAATGTCAGCTGCAGAATCAGCCTGACGCACACAGCTGTTCCATGGAGGTTTCCAGTAAAAAAGTAATTTCCCATACAAGTGCCCAGGCTGATAGCTCCTATGCTGTGCTGATCCTGTCAGATCTCACGTGGTAAGGTTTTATGACTGTAGGCCATGTTTTAAAATATCAAATGTTTCTTTTCGGTCACTGTAGAATGTTAATAGGTAATGGGGAGGAAAGGACTGTGATTGCATAGATGCACAGGAAATATAAGCTGTGGAGCTTAATATATTTCTGCGGTGAATAAGGAAAATATTTTGTTCTGTCCTTTCATCTCCCCTTTCCCCTTCCCTCCCTCCTTTTTTCCCCTCAGTTCTTCTTTCAGTATCAGAAGGGTTTAATGCTAATCTTAATGAAAACCTTCTATTGATGTGGTTTAGATACTGAGCTGTGTAATGCAAATACCAATCTGTGAGCTGTTCACTTCCCTTTAGACATGTGTCCTAAAGCGCAAGAAAAGAAGAAAAGGTGCAAAAGTATATGCCCAGGTCTCCACTCCACCAAGAACATCTCTACAGGCATATGCTCTCAGTGCCTCACATCTGGACTTTGCCATGGCATTACCCTATTGCAGCTACATGGATTCTGAGCCAAATCCTCTGAACTGAAGCTACCCATCCAGCCTAAAGTGTGGACAGAGAGAGTCTGTTTGTGTCTGTGCCTGTCACTGTCAACATGTCCCAAAGGTCCTCAGCAACAGGATGGTGCAACAGAGGCTTGAGCCTTCTTGAATGAGTGGCTATGGATCCCCTTAGTTTGAGGGATTTGCTTGCCCAACATCAGCTGGGCATAGTGGCTCAGTGTCACCTGCAGATCTTGCTGTGCAGAAGTACCTATGATGTGAAGTACATTCTTCTTACATGATACCTGCCCTGGGGATGGAATTTCTCTGCACACAAAAAGACTGAAAATTTCTGTGAGGAGGCTCCAGTTAGAGAAAGCCAAAATTCTTTGTATTATGTTCTCCTATTGCATTGCTGCAGTGGGGTGAGTTTGCACCAGAGAAACTGCTGTGACTTTCCAGGCGTGCTGTACTAATGGTCCAAAAAATACCCTAAAAGCAATCCAGCATATCCCATCCACATATTCTGGGAAGGGTTCGTACCCTCATACTACATGAGCAGAGCTAGAGGCTTTCAGCACTTTCATTGAAAGAAGAAACCAAAGTGAGCAGAAGCTGTTAGTCATCGAGAGATCAGCAGGTCTCCCCAGTTCCGACTGGATGCCATGTGCCCAGCTCTTACCTCCGTGACACTAGTCAACCCCAGAGCCTGAGCACAGCCCTGCCACGGTGTGAGGGAAAAGACATTGTCTTTCTTCCCAAGATAAACACAAAATTTAAAAAAAAAATATTTACTTGAAAGCTGCTACCTACTTTTTTTTCTCATTTCATGCCCCAGCTTGCTTCTAGGTTGTTGCTGTGATTTTTTTTGGTGTTTGGTTTTTTTTTTTTTTT
>VZTL01007201.1:8648-18964 GCA_013400535.1 Scopus umbretta
TTTTTTTCCAATCGGGGCTGGAAGGTCTTGTGGAATTTGCCTGATTTCACTGCCTGTGCAGGAACCCTTGGTGGAGTTTTTGCTGGTTATGCCCAGCTGGCTGAGATGGACATGGGGCGACTTTGGCGGACCACAAAAAGGTTCATTACGAGGCAATGGCCAGTTTTCCTTTTTCTAGCAACATCCTACCAACCAAGTATTCTCCTCTTTTTATTATTATCTTGAAAGTGAATAACCTGTCCTGTCCTTGTATTGTGAGATACAATTCTCTCACTTAAACCTCTGTTGCATTAGACTTGCACACAGGTGTGTGTGCATGCACACACCTATGGTAACATTTTTCTGTCAAGGTCTGCACCAGCTAAAAAGCTTCAGTCACCAGAGTGCAGTGACATGTAGGCTGACTCCTGTGTATTCAGGTCCTGTTAAGGAGTTCTTGCCTGCAGGCATTAGCTAGCAAAGTCAGGGCTGGATATTACAACATTTTTAAAGGAAGGACCGTTAGCGTCATCCTCGGGCTTTTGCAGTCTTGCCACACTGGCTTTGGTGTGGCCAAGGCTTCCTCCCCTTCCTTCAACGCCAAACATTTGCAGTGGTGCTCCATATAGAACATCAGAGCTGTTTCTTTAGGTTTCAGTGTTTCACAATAAACAGCCTGAGGAAATCTTTACTTCTACTTGGACACGGTAAGTTTTGAAGGAGAAGTTTCAGCTGTGCAAATGAACATACAGCAGAAATGCCTGAGCCAGTCAAGGCAGCACAGATTTGAGATCAAGCCAAGAGGTGACATGAGACTGCGAGACTAGGCTGGGTGCTAGTTCATACTCTTGTCATATCCTGCGGGTGCATCTGATCATGCAGCAATCATTTCTCTTGGCTCAGCTCTGTGCTGATATCTTCGATGTACACATTTTGCTGTTAGTGGTTTTTTTTTTATTTTCTTCCTACACTGGATCATCTCATCCATTGTATTCTAAAGATGAAGTAAATAAATGTTAGGTACAAAAATGATAATAAATGATAGAAAAAACAGTGACCCATGCTACGTTACCATTAGTTGCTGACATTAGCTACCCTATGCACATATAGTTTTTTGCTTGTCTTGCTTGGTAGCATATGCACAGAAGTGTTTCTCGGTTTCGTTTTAGTGTAGGCCCTTCTTTTGAAGGTGTCTAACAGAGCATTTGGACGTGTGCTGAAGCTTCTATCTGAAATTTTGTTTGTTGTAAATGTAATTACATACAGAAGATATGTGTTGCATAAAGATGAGGAAAAATCAGAACTCAAACATGACTGCATACAAAACCAATATATAAATATCTGCATCTATTCTTATACTTCTCTTTTTCACTTTATCTGTGAAAAATAGACTGCCATCATTGCCAATAAACTTGAAGCTATGTAGTGCAGTCCCACTTGAAGCCTTTGCTCGTTGAGTCTCTGTGTCTTCCCTGGAAAGCCAAGGTAGCTTCAGTAATGGTACCCTGGCAGTTGCGACTGTGAGTGGGTGTCACGGATGGAGAGATGCACTTCACTCATAAGAGAGAAGCAGCAATATGTTTATTGATATAAAACAGTGATTTAACAAAGTTTGATAGTAAATGTGACAGTGGTTTAACAAGATTCGATGGCAAGGTACACTTGATTATTTACTGCATAGAGGACAGAGTCAGACAAAACTGTTAGGGAGCCCTTCCTATTGAGTCGCGAGGTACAGAGAGGACCCCCACGCATTCTAAACTCCTCCCTTAGAGGAGTCTAGGTGAGACTGGATCCAGACTTAGTCCCGGACTTGGTCAGCACTTTATGTCTAAAGGATTGTATGTGTGCACAATCAATCTAGGATATAATCTTAGCAAAGCTTACAAAGTTTAGCAACCTATTAGTCACTTCCCAATGATCTGTTGCAGCAGGGAGTCTCTCAATATTGAGGAGTAAGGGATCTCTGTGGCAGGTGTAACCTTGAGAGGCATCCCTACTCAAGGGGCGATTCTGGCATCCAGCCTGCTGCCGTGCAGGAGAGCTCAAAGGGCTCTTGGGCTACTCACTATTTATGGGGTAAGATGATTTACTCATAGCCATATTTACATACCAACCACAGATTTTAGTTCCTTCCAAATTTGGCTTGAGTCAGACACTGGCCAGCACTGTGGGTAGGTGCGCATATTGCTCAAATTAGCCCTTGGCTATTGTGTTGTTATCTGTCTCCTGAATCCACTTTAAGCCAGATGCAGCCATCACAACCAGATGCATCCATCAGGACAGCCACTGGTGGTTATCGCTTGAGTTGGGTTACCGGAGCTAAAGGTCAGGTTGCAGGGGGGGAAGCACATCGTCACAGTGGGAAGTGGCAAAAGCCCACCCAGATGCAGCCGAAAGGATTAACATAAATTCTGAGGATATTTTCACTGCAGCTTCTCATCAGGAAATTAAATAAGGCATGGCTTGCTCCTGGTGGCTTTCAGTCTATCCTGAAGTATTTTACTATATGCCTAAGGTAAAGCCTGACCCCACTGCATCAAGGAACTTTTTGGCACTGATTGCAGTGAGGCCAGGACATTGTTTCCTTCCTGTTTATGACACTCCAGAGTAGATTTATCTTTCTCTAGACATCAATGAACAAATGAACTCTTCAATATGAGAGGTAAAATAAAACATTCTTAACAGAACCGTGCTTCCTGGAGGCACAAGTAACAAATTGGACGCTTACTCTATTGTCATCAAGTTTCTTGGAAGGAAAAGAGCACTGAGTAAGTCAGTGACTCTGTGATAAAATGAATGCTTTTTAAAATCCTCTTCTACATTGTGGTAGGTTGCCAGGTGCCACCAAGCCTCTCTATTAGTCCCCTTCTCAGCAGGACAGATGGGGAGAAAATGAGGTGGGGAAAAAAAACCCAAAGACTTGTCGGTCAAGATAAAGGCAGTTTAATAAATAAAGCAAAAGCAAAAGCCATGTGTGGAAGCAAAAAAAAGAAAACAAACATTTTATTCTCTACTTCCCATCAGCAGGTGATGTCCAACCACTTCTTGGGAAGCAGGGCTTCAGTACGTGTAGCTGTTGCTCCGGAAGACAAACATAAATAACAAATGCCCCCCTGTTCCTCCTCCTTTCTCTTGGCTTTTATCGCTGAGCCAATGCCATATGGCACGGAATATCCCTCTGGTCAGTTTGGGTCAGCTGTCCTGGCTATGTCCCCTCCCAAGATCTTGCCCACCCCCAGCCTAGTGGTGAGGGGGGGAGATGTTGGAGAGACAGCCTTCATGCTGGGTGAGCACTGCTCAGCAGTCGCTGAAACGCTGGTGTGTTATCAGCACCTTTCTGGCTACCAATGCAAAGCACAGCACTGTGAGGGCTGCTAGGGGGCAGATTAACTCCAGCTCAGCCAGACCCAATACATACCTGCAGGATTAAATCTTGTTTTCCTTCTATGTGTCATATTTTCAGTTTATAACAAGAATGAAGCTTCCAAGCGAGTTACATTCAGCTAGTTAAAACAGGCTCTTCCCTTCCTGCTTCCCTGGAAAATGACCGTAACAGCTTAATGGGATTCCTCTCTGTCTGTCTGAATAGTTTCCAAGTTAGAGTTTAACTGCCTAGAGGGAGAAGATTTCTGGGAGGAGTGAAAGGACAGCCTGGACCAAACAATCTGACTCATCTATAAAATGCTTTGTTTGGTATCTTTGTTTCTTATAATTAGATGGGGTTTTATAAGAATGCTATTATTTGTTAATACAATTTGTTAATATTATTTGTTAATAATGTGGATGTTTAATGTCCCTAAGTATGTAGCTGTGCAATAAATGCTTGTTAATATAAGCCTGACCTATACTGCCATGTTATGCATAAGCCTAACCCCTCAAGACATGCTAATTTGCACTTAGACTCCATTCTGGATCAAGCTGAATGGTGTATTTGGCAGGGACATCCAGGTGTAGCTTAGGTACTGATGCCAGGGCCAAAACCCTATATGAAATATTATATATTAAAAAAAGCTCAATAATAATTACGTATTTTTCAGAAAAAGTAGAAAAAATATAAATGGAATATAAACAGGAAGTTTAATGTTGGTGTGTTTTCTCTGCATCATTCAAATGCCTATTTTTTTCCATTAAAGAGCTTTACAATTACAGGAAATGAGCAGTAGAGATAATTAAGAAGGCCTGCTGCAAAAGCTGCTCAGGATCAGGCAGTGGTAAAGCAAATTCACCACCACGGAAATTTTTCGTTTCACTGTTATTACCTAAAGCTGCTGAGTATGTAGGGGTAAAATGGCTGGAATCTTTTTGCTCATCTATTCAAACTGATAAGCAGCTGAAGTCATTCTGATGGACTCCTTTGTTATGCACAGGTAGCTCCAAAATGCTAGTCACTTCCCAGAATTTAAGAGATATAGTCCTTGCATTAAGAAACTAATTGAATGAAAGCAAATATATCAGTCTAGAGCTTGCTTTAGGCTCCACTGAAAGATATATTGTCAAGTGAAAGCTAATAAACTAAGCTGAATTTCTGATCAAAAGTTCCATTCCTTTTTTGTCTCTTTGATATTGCCAGTTACAAAGGTTTGGTATTGTTGCTCCAGTTGCCAAATGCCCTGAAGGTGTTTGGCAATAATTTGGCATAGTGTGTGCTTACATCTTTGTGGATGCTTATTATTTTACACATGTGACTCTTCTTAATGAACAACATATGAAAACTCTCATTGTGACAGACGTATTTGTTTAAATGCACTTAAGCAAAAGTAATAAAGTGTATTTAAAACCAAATCTGCTGAGGGTTACAACTATCAGCTTTTACATACAACTTGCATAGATTTCCGTAAGAGCACAGAATAAGACTATTCTTGTATCAGTAGGGTTAAAGGACTGCCAGCGTTGCAAAGGGTTTGTTTCGTTAAAACCCTGATTCACTTGCGGTGGTTTCATCCACAAATCCTAAACCAGGGGTGTTCTGACTTCCTTCCCCGGGTCTGTTGCTGTTGCCTCTCTTTGTGTTAATATACTTGTGTATCATGCTGTAATACGGCTCTTGCGAATTGAGGGTATACAAGGATGAAATCATCTGCCAGTCTTCGTTGCTGGGAGTTGTAAATGATTCTGTGGCAGACAAGTCGAAAAAGCTATTAATATTTCTTTCTGCCAGCTTGGTTGCATGCTCTTCAGCCTTGACGTCAAAGAGTTCACTTTCCTTTTTCAAGTAAATTTTACTGAACTTGAGGTGAAAATAGGTAACCGGGGAGATGCAGCGGTGGATACATTTTGAAATCAGTGCCATAGTCACGACGCAGGTTAACACAAGCCATCCTATCAGCTTGGAAAAGAGACAGATGGGTTACTGGTGGTTTTGTACGGTCATATGTAAGGATATAGAACTTAACAATGAAGCAGACATGAAAACTGTAAGCGAAGACACCCTGCAGCACCTGTAACAGTCTGCTCGCTGTGGAAAGAGAGGATCCCGTGCACACAATTCAGACAGTCTTACAAAGCTTCTGCACCCCTGAGCTGCTCTTGTTGGATTGAGAATGAATACCAAAAAAAGAGAAGGTGGAGTGAAGTTCTTTCCAAGTTATATCCAGCTTTCATAACTTTAAAGGCAAGATACTGACCAGCAGTTTCTGCAGTTGTGGTCAGATTTACGGTACAGAGGGTGCAGAATCACCCTGTCCACTTTTGGTGCAGCAAATTACTTCCTGCTGACTGTGTTTTAAGTGTTCTTGGAAAGTACCTCCTCTCCCTGATGTCTGAGCCTGCAAAAAATAGCCAGTTGCCACAGCTCTCAGGAAAAGCTGTGTCCTGTATGTTTTGTAGGCAGTACACGGATTTGGCTATTGACTATGGGAATTCATTCTCGGTTGATGCATGATTGTAACATCCCTATGTAAATCTCAGAAGCCCCACCTAAAGCGGGTGTCATATTAGATTCTGGTCCCTCCAATACCCAGTGGTACTTAGCTGGAAGCTCCAGGCAGAGATCTCAGAGCATTCCCTTTCACCTCAGACTGATTTTTTTTCCAGTGAAAAACATTGACTGCTAAAGAAAAATGAGTTTGTGTTCTTTTGGGTTCTTAATTTTGTTGAAAGTAGATCAGATATTAAAAATAATTGTCAGTAATAAAAATGTTCTCACACATTTTCTGGTTTTGTTTGACTGGTTTGTTTCTTTTAGATTTCATTGTAATATCAGTAACAGTCAGTCTTCCTTGATTGTGCTCCTTTCTTACCCTATCTGAATTCAATGAGTTTTGCCCCTTTTCAGCCTTTTTCCTGGAGGAGCAGCATGCTGGATATTTTAAAAATGTAAAAACTTATTTTGTTTCAATAAACATTTGTACTAAACAGGAACTTATAAAAAACAAAGTAGTTATAATATCTTATAAACTTAACTCCATTAAACAGCCTTAATGTTTTCCTGAGAAAAAGTGATAACGCCTGATTTTTCTAATGGAGTAAAGGTGATGACCAAACAAATCTAGAAACAAAAGTGGAGTGCTGCCAAAATTTGGCAATTTCATTTCCCTCCAAACAAAAATATCCACCCACAAGTGCTATTTTTTTTGACCATGCAGTTTCAGTTTGCCTTCAGCACAAGAACACTTTAACAAGACAGATACATTTTTAACTATTCTTCTAGAATACACGTGTGAAATTATTAATAGGTTCAAGTGTTGAGAATCATAGTCAAACAAGCTGTCATTTCTTTCACTTGCTAGTTCTCTGTTGCAAAGAGACATCCTCTTCCTCTTTATTCATGACCTCAGCTTCTCCTCAGCTAATGTGCACTTAGAAAAGTTTGAGATAGTTAGAGGGCTAAAAGTGGAAAAAGAGAAGAACTTGCACCATGCCCACGTTAAATGAGAAGAAAAGTTGCTCTGGGAAGTCCTGGTCTCTAGGCTGGTTCCCTGCCCAGCTTTGAAAGAGGCTTTGTGAATAGCAGTGCCAAAACAATTGCCATGCAAACGTGCAGACCCAGAAAATAGCACAAATATACACTTACTACCTTTCTGTTAGTGTTTTTTTGCTAATGAATTTTTGCTGAGCATGCACTTTTGGGAATTATATAGTGTGAGAGCGAAGGACTGTGTACAGTCCCCAGCAGGCACCACCATACATTGAGCAGCCAATGTTAAAGCCCATAGAGTGAAGAGAAGAGCAGTGAGGCTTTACCTGGGACTGTGCCTGAAGGCTGAGGAATTCACCTGGTACCTTTTGCAGTAACTTCTCGTCGCAGGGTACTTTGAACAGCAGCTTGTGGCACTCTTCCCCTTTATCTTTACACACGAGGTTCTTTATCATGCTGTTCCCGCTGGCTGCACACTCGTAGAAGCTGGCTCTGAAGAGGGCCACCACGACCCAGGTGAGGGGGGCCACCAAGGCTCTGGCTGTCGCTGATATCAGCAGGCTGAAGTAGCGGGAGCAGATGTCCCAGAGGCGGCAGTGGAGGCACTTCTTCAGAGAGCAGTTGCCTGTCAGCAGGCGCCATAGCCTGGTGTCCAGCAGGTAGCCAAGCAGAAAGAGGATGATGGCAGGCACTATGAGGAAGACGAAACCATACAGCATGTTTCCAGAATCGCAGGGACACTTGAACAATGCAGAGGAGAACATGTGCTCGCTGGCAGCTGTCAGCAGGGACACAAGGCTGTAACCCAGCACTGTCTTGTGGTGGATGTAGAAATCCAGTGCCCTGTGTAAGTTATCCATTTTCTGCCTCCCCTTACTTTGAGGAGGGTGAAACCTCAGTCAGAAATGGAAAAGCAAAAGACAAGTACCCTGAAGCTCCCACGCCTTAGGGAAGCTTGCAGCGGTTTTACTTTCTGTTTCTGGTGGTGGCTCAATGAGGCATAGAAGCAGCTTTCCTTTTAGGAAACAGAAGAGCATGGGCTCACTGCACAGTATCAAGGTCAAGTGGACACGACAGTGGAAACCTGCCCCAGTAATCAACATTAAAACAACAAAGATCTATCTTTGTTTCTATAAAAATAGTTTGTATTTGTCCACACATGCATTGTAAGTAGCAATGGCTTAAACCTCATCATCTTTTCAGTGAAGATTTTCAGTGAGGCAACAGATTCAAAGCGTGAATAAAATCTGAGAAAACCACCCAGAACTGTGTACAGTTTTTTAGTCTGCCTTATTACTAGCTATACAATATGGCTTGTTCTTTTATGGAAGAAAATTCATCTATAATCATGTTAATTTTTCAAGCTAATCAATTAATCTTTTTCAGTAGTAATTCAAGCAAATTAGCCAGTGTACACATAACAATGACCCAGCAAGCGGTTTCCATTGAAGCTCCAGCCGCCAGAGTACCATTTGCCAGGAACCAGACTTTGGAATCCCTCCCCCATAGCAGGCAGTGGCAGCTCTGTAGCCCAGAAAAAAACACCACCCCTAAACCAGCAGAAAGTAAGCAGATAGCATGAAGTGGAAAAATGGTGGAATGATGGCAAAGGCTTGCATAAGGAAGAAAAATATCTGGAAGGGATTCTTGGGCTTCAAAGACTGAGCTGCCTATGAAAATATTTGCTCCCAGAGTCCATATGTTTCATTCATGCCCTGAGGGAGCTTGACCAGGCTCCTAAGGTTTGTCTTGTCTAAATCTTGATGAGGTGAACCAGTACTCAGAATTAAGAGAGTTGAAGCTTTCTTGCTTGCTCATAGCCATGTAGCTGAAGCTCTCTGAGGCAATGTAGGCAGTGCAGTAGTTTGCTGTCGTCGTATGCTTGGTGACACCCAGATGTGCAGCCAGCTGGGGAGTTGGTGGTCACTGTCATCTTTTCCATTAAAACCACTTATCCAGGATTTTAGAGTCAAAATCACCTGCCTTTTGCATGAACCAGGAGCTCTCTGGCCTCAATGCGTACATCAGCAATATGAATTCATCTTGATCAGATTTCAAATGCTGTCATTTATACTGCACTGATTGTTCCTGGACATTATCACAGCACAGAGGTTAGCCACAAAGCGAGAGCCTCACCCCAAGCTCAGGAAGCATTGTCTCCAGTTGGGCCAGCCCGATTTCGGTACTGGCTACTTCAGGCAAGACACCAAAGCATGATGCTGCCTGTATCACTCCATGCTGTACCTGGAGCTGCAGAAACCAAGCACGGTGGAAACACAATCCTCCATCCCACCAGGGACGGGGGGAGGGTGAGCAAGCGGTTGTGTGGTGCTTAGTTGCCGATTGGGGTTAAACCACAACACCTGTGTGGTCATTATCTGCTCCAGAGGGCTGCCACTGGTCATTAGGTTCCCTTGTTAAACCCGCGGTTCTCATAGAATCATAGTGTCATTTAGGTTGGAAAAGACCTTTAAATCAAGTCCAGCCGTGAGAACCTAACACTACCAAGTCCACCACTAAACCATGTCCCTAAGTGCCACATCTACACATCTTTTAAACACCTCCAAGGATGGAGGCAGCCCATGTCCCTGTCTCCTTTGCAGCGATTTTACCTTGCTTCCGTTATTTCTGCCATCCCAACATCTGCTAAGACTTTTTCAGACATGGTGAATTCTGGCTTCGAGGTACACTAACTGTTGCCTCTAGCTGCCTCTAGGTAAAAATCAAGGCAACTACATTTGCCGATAATACAAAGTTACTCTGGATAGTTAAAAACAAACCTCCATTTTAAAGAACTGCAGATATACTTTCTTAGTCTGCCTCACCAGAAAGCAAAACAGCAGGTCAAATTCAGTGCAGAGGAAATGGTGTTCAGAGTGAAACCAAATCCTACTTTCATATATACACTGAAAGACTCTGAGCTGACTAAGCTTACCCCTCAGGACTGAGATATTTTTTATTATAATACATAGCTCACTAAAATATCAACTCAGTGGTTCATGGATGATCAAAAAGCAGTTAAAATTCTAGAAATTATTACAAGGAAATAGAAAACAAAATCATTTCAGTATGCTATTACAGCAAACTGTGATTCAGCTGCATCTTCAATGCACTGCAAATCTCTGGTATACCCCCCCCCTCCCCTTTCCCCTCATGTAAAAAATGATACCTGAATCCTAGAGAGTGTTTCACATGACAACATGGACTAAAAAAAAAGTATACAAAGGTATACATCAGCCAAGGAATGCCTAAATATATTAGGGGCTCCTCAGCCTGGAAAAGAGGGGGCTATGATGAAGGTGTACAAGATCATGAGTTGATGGAGACATCAGGCAGGGATACACTGTTTTATGTCTTCCCCTTCCAGAACTTGAGGGCATCGAATGGGGTGGTTGTCAGGTCTGAATGAAGGTTAAGCAGACTTGCTATACAATGCTTTAGATGTTAAAAAGTCTGCATGGGTGTCCTGGTTTCAGCT
>VZTL01007203.1:4702-23513 GCA_013400535.1 Scopus umbretta
GTGGAGAGGCGGGAGGAAGCATGCGTGCTGCGTGTCAGCCAAGGGGTAGGCAGCAGTGTGCTGCCTGAGCCCTGTCCCGTCCGGGTGGTTTTTTGATGCAGCGGTCTTTTTTTCCTGGTGAAATTGTTCACTTTTCCCCCATTTGTTTTCACTGGTTTCACGTTGATTCACGGGTCCAGGAACCCAGGCTCTGCGTGGCAGGGCAACTGTGGGGAGCAGTAGTGACCTGACTTCAGCCACCGCTTCTCTTCAACAGCTGCAAGTGGGCTGCTGTAAATCCAGCTGTAGCTATTAGATAGCCAGGATTAGGCAGCAGGTGATAACGATATATATAGAGAAATAGGCACAGACACATACACCTCTCCTTGTGATTGCTCTCACTACATAAAGCCAAAATAACACATACGTGCAGCTAAGGAGCTACCTCCATCTGCAGGGGCTGGGGTCGGAGGGCTGCTTGACTTGCCGCTGTTCCCTCTGCTTTCTCTGCTGTCCCCTTCACCTCGCAGCACCTGGCAGCTTGCCAGTTGAACTTTTCTTTAATAGCTTTATTATCCAGCGTTTGCTTTGCAGAAACTGCCTCGCACCGCATCTTCCCCTGCATGGTGTCTCTCTCGTCATTTCTCTGTCAAAGAGTAATGAGCAACCATAAAATCCCAGAAGGCAGCTCAACCCCCCCCAGCAAGAGGGCATCAGAGGGGCGGGCTCCCATAGCCACGGGGCCTGCAAAGACACCCTGGCCCCTTTCTCTCACCTACTGAATTAGCAGTGATGCATTAGGTAGACCAGAAAAAGAAAAATGAGGAGGGGGGAAAAAAAAAAAAAATAAGGCTCCACTATCTGACAAGGTGTTTTATCTTCTTGGCTGACCTGTGGTGCCAAAAAGTGGCTTCTTGGGTATATCCACGTAAAACTAACCCATCTGAGGGGTTTTTGAGGTGGGTTTTTTGTTTGTTTGTTTAAGTAGGGAAGAAAGAGCAACACCTCCTTTCACAAAGTCTGAAGAGCTTGTTGGAAAATGTAGTCCCAGCTGTTTGTTTTCACAGCAGTGTAAGCTGTCACAGGGCTTTAAAGAAAAGGAAAAAGGAAGAAAACCCACCCACAAAGACAAAAAAGCTTGTCACTACATTATCTTTTCCCAAAGTGATAATGAGACACAGGCGCAGCTGCCTGGCAGCTCCAAGCAGAAATGGCAGGGCTGGTCCCCTCCTTGTCAGCCCGGGGCCTAATGCAGCGTCAGCTTGCTAATTACTGGGAGGCACAGAAGGCGCTGCAGGTGACGTTTGCCCCTCTCCCCTGAGCCATGGGGCACCCAGTCATGCCAGGGAGAAGGAGGTGGAGACGAGATGCAAGAACAAAAACATGTGCATGACTAAGATTGTGCTACTTTAGTGGCTTCAGCCCAACAGCACTTGCCTTGCCGGGCTCCCTTGTCCACACCTTGGCAGAGGTGTCTCAGGTGCCCCGGGCCTGAGAGCAAGTGCCAGGGCTGCATACTTGCTGGAAGGCTGAAAAAGAAGTGGCAAAACTTTATAAACCCTCAGCCTGCAATGAACTTAATTCACCCATTAACATGAAGCCATTGCTAAATAGCATGTAAGGCAGGACATTAGAAGGAAGGCATCTTATGGGAAGAAAACTTAACTTTCCTGGGAAAAAAGCATCTCCTGGGGCCAGGAGAGGCTCTGGCAACAGCCAGCCCTTGCCTTTAGTGCGAGCCTGAGGCAGTTAGTTAGAGCTGTGTCACAGTGGCTGAAGGATGAGCTTTAGCCTGACTGCTCAAAGAGGCTTTACAGCCCTGCTGAAGGACAAAAAAAAAAAAACCCAAAAACCATCCCCATTGCTGCTTTTCTTCTGAGGGGGGATCATCTTGAATGAGGCATCACTCTCGTGCTGCAGGGCTGAAGGGAAGTGTGCGGAGCATACAAGGCGGGGCGAGCCAGTGGGGGAAAGCTGAAGTAATTCCCAAAGCCTCCTGGGACAGGCAGGAGACAGAGCATCTGCAAGGCTGGTCCCATGATCATGGAGTCACTCTACACCCCTGCTTACTCCTGACAGTAGCTAGTTAGAAGAAGATGGTATTACACGTGTATTCTTCCTCTCCTCCCCACTCAAACCACAGCAAACCACCAGCAAACCCAAGCTGTCACAGTCTGTATAACCCCCTGGAGCTGACCACAGAGGTAGAGCATCACACACAATGCTAACCAGCAAGTTTTCAGGTTGCGCCACTTCACACTTTTTACTGATGGAAGTCAGATCATTCCTGTCCCTTTGTTGGTGCTGGGTTAAAGCTACCCACCTGCTACCCACCAGGTCACCCATGTTCCATCCCACCAACCAAAAAAAAATAAAAATAAAAAAATCTGCCCGATGCAGCACTTACCCCAGACTGCCCACACTTCCTGCACCAACCGCCCTGCTGGCCCTCCACTGCCACCACACAAGGTAGGGCTGCAGAAGCAGAGGACAGCCACTCAGGGATTTGGATTGATTTTTCTGCTGAAACCCATCAAGCTGAGCATTTGTGGACCTCCCAGGCTGCAAAGCAGGGGGCTTTGTAGCTGCAGCCGGTGGCAGGGTGGTTCACATGCATGATGGCGGCAAGGGGAGGCAGGCGGTGCCTGTCTGCCCTCCTCACCCTCAGCTTGCCCCTTAAACCAAGATTTAAGAAGGTCTGCTCTGCCAAAGAGGCACATTTCTAGGGTGTGGATGCATCAGGATACATCTGTCCCAAGGATTTACCCTTAGCACTCATCAGGCAGCCAATCCATTTAACATAATCCAAAACAAATTTCAGGGTGCTCCTGTATCTATAGCCAGACTGGTCCAATTAATGACCTGAAAAACACTTGAGAAATAAACTATTCCTTCTGCCTGGGGAGCAGAGGCCACACTCTGCATCACCCTGGCCTGGGAGACACATGGCTGGTGGGATTGAGGTAGGGCAGCGGTAGCTGAAGAGAGCATCAGGAGGAAGGGTGGATGGCATGTTGGTCACAGACAGCTCCCTACAGGTGAGAAATCCCCTACCAGCTGATAGCAAGGGAAGCAAATGGGGCTTTTCGGTCTCACCAGTGATGGTGGAAGAACTAGCAGCTGGAACGTTCTCAGAAATGCAGCCAGGTCCGTGGCCCTGAAAACATCCGCGTCGGGAAGGTCTGTGGCAGGAGGAGATGGCTGATTCCCTTTTGAGAGCTACAGAGTCTCGGGAACATTGCCTTTAATAGCCCTTCAGAGACAGATCTGATGACAGCGTACCTGAAGGCACAAGCTGCACACAAAGATCACAGGGTCCTTACAAGTCTATAAAGACCTCTGCTCATTCCCTCCCTGCATGATCCCCAAGGAGGAAGGAGAGCAGAGCACATCTAGTCATCCATAACCCTTGCTGTTCTTCATTGAGACAGGCCTGACAGCAAAACCTCTGGCTGAAAACCAACCGCCAGGCCACAGAAAGGGCGGGTTCCCTCCCCATCCCATCCCGCAGCCTGGGCTTGTTGCACAAGCTTTGGTTGTACGAAGGACTGGCCACACCAGAGCTAGGGGCAAGGAGTACCGCAGTTCATAGCAGTGCCTTTTCTCTCAAAGCAGCATAGCTGGAGATTTCATTGTGGCAGAAAGGGACTGAGGCCCTTCTCATTCCTGTTTCTGCCGGGGTCACAGCAGCGGAGACCTCAAAGTTTTCCTTACTCACCTAGGCATGTTCCTCCTGATCACTGCCTCCTCACAGGTACATCAGACACGTTTTGAGGATGCACAACTGAAGAAAGGACCTCAAGGGGGTATCACTTATGTTCCTGGCTCCCCCGCTGGACTCAGTGGCTCAGCTTAAGCATCTTCATTCTGCCCAAGCCCTGTTCAAGGCATTCAAACACCCCCTATCAAGTGCCTCTGCAAGAACCAGGATACTGGTCCCCACAACACATTAAATCAACTTCCTGATGTAGATGGCAAAATCTCAAAGGCAGGCGAGGAGTCAACCCTGTACCCTGATCTGGTGCCCCCCTGGAAGGGGCAGGGGAGTGCCCACACATCCCCAGGGCTCCCAGCCACCAGCACCAACCTTATTTTGCAGGCAAAACCACCCTGCCTCATCAGTGAGGCACCAAAATCTCTGTTGTGTTAGAGAGAGGACACAGTAGCGCCACCCAGAGAATCCAACATGGGAGTCCCAACGGATAAAGCATCAACACACCACAGGGAAGTTCATGTTAGCGAAGCTGTAGCAGCTGGCAGCTTCTAGGGCATCACTACTGCCAAGTAAAATCCTGTTGGAAGATGCTTTGCTTCACCTGTAGGACCATACACCTGACCTGTCATCACTGCCTGTTGGTAAGAAGTAACCCTGTCCTTTCCAGTGGTGCGCCTGTAGCCTGTGTTTCAGATCTGTCTCACTAATGTGCTGTCAAGTACAAATCTCTTGGTGGCATTAGACCTGCCTTCTCTTCTCCTCTGCACACAAGAGGTCACACTCTTAATTCTACTCAGTAATATAAAGAACTTGTGTTGGGTTGATGGTTGGACTAGATGATCTCAGAGGTCTTTTCCAACCTTAATGATTCTATGATTCTATGAACTTTAAACATACAGCTCAGGAAAAAGCAATCAAGAGAGCTAGAGGTACAGCAACATCCAATCTTACTTTAATAAAACGCATTTCCAAAGAAAGCCTGCACAAGTTTTATGAGCAATAGAAGCCCTCGAGACTGTACAAAGACCTACTTCTGCTCCATCCATCTTCCAACCCACCAACCCCAACCTCGCAGAACATGCAATGTACACTCCCGATCGACTTCATATGGTTGATATCACCCTGCTGAAAGTTACAGGGTTTCTCCCTTCTTTCTCCCCACTTCTTTTTTTTTAAACTAAGAGGGGAAAAAAGAGAAAAAATAAACGAAAACCTAAAAACTTCCAAAAGCGAGGCAATGAGAGGAAAGGCACGTAAACAGTTTGCAAGTGATTTACATGGATGCCCACAGAAGTGCTGTGTTTTCAAGAGAAGACTGTGTAAGTTTACTAGCAGAGGAGTGCACGTGTTGTAAGAGGTAGTGTCATCCATCAACACTAACAAATAAACCAGCCAGACTTCAGGAAAACTTCACCAGAAGTTGAATTTCAATGTACAGCATAAGAATTCACTATAAAAGGCTTCTATTCAGTGTGTCCAGGAAAATGCCAGCTGTCATAGATACATTTTGCAATATAAAAGGACTTAACAGCATGTATCTACTAACATGAGGTCTGTTGTCACTTCTATTGACAGAAAAAGAAAGGTTGGATTTGCTTTTAAAAAAATTATGTCGTCTATACACAACCACATTCGGTGACATACGCAGCTTTGAACTCCAAGTGCACACTAATCTAGAAAATATATACAGTTGTGGTTTGCAGATGGACCTAGTAATCATATATAAAACATACTTTTTTGTTATCTTAAGTGTTCACCAAGCCTAGACTGCACACACAAGACTACTTCGCTTTGTCCCTTATTATGATGCACAGTAAGGGAAAGCCTTAGTTACAATTTCACCCAAGTCAGGACTGTGGGAACAAGCTCGTCAAAAGCTAGCTCTGTTCCAGATGACTACCAACTCCACCAGCAGCTTTTAGAAACATTGATGCTTAATGTTTTTTCTGTTAAGAGACTCGTGTTCACAACAAAAGGGATGCTCTTTTCTGCTAGTTCTGCAAATCCAGCTTGCCACCTAGGAACAAGTTCTCACAAGCCACTGGCATGCTTGAACAGCACAATAAAGCTTTGGCTCCCTGTGCAACACAGGTCTTCAGATTACTCCACATCACCTGGATGGCCTCTGTGTCCTCGCTGGAGCAACATAGGAGCAGTCGGTGTATTGGCAGTGAGTAAGCATTCACGCAGTACCCAAAGGACCATACGGGACTCCTAACTCTCAGCTGTGCTGTTTCTGCAGGTCCCTCAGCAGTAGAAGGTGACGGCATCTTCTTTTTGTCACTCGTTAGTGACATGGCTCTGAATAGGCACAAAGGGACAAGGTCCCATTAGTATGTAGTCACGTCTCGGAGTGGCTTCACCTTTTTGCTAGACATAGATGGGTGCGAAGAGTCCTGACAGGGAAAGGGGCTCTGTGTTTATCTGAAGATGTTGAGTCGTGGTCACTCAGTCAGCCATGAGCATGAGACAGTGAATTGGGAATCCTGAGGCCACTCGCAGCAGAATGCACAAAGGGCTAAGAGTCATTGAAAGCCAAACTATCTGTGCATCAGGTCAAGGAATTGCTCTTAAATAACTTTTTGGGACTACTGCTTATTTGCCTGACCTAGAAAGGAGAGCGGTTTTACAGATCTGTCACCTGGAGATGACAGCTCTACTTGGTACTCTTTGTGGCAGCAGCAAGACCATAATGAAAGCTGCTATTTCTCAGGGACAAAACTCCCATTAACATCGAAGGGAGCAAACCTAGAAGTGTGCTCCCGTTCCCATACTGTAATTATTTTGCAATTTAGGGAAGAAAACTTACCTATGTATTTCAGTGTTTCTAACCGCTCTGTCAAGAGGCACAAGTAGCTCTGAGGTTATAACACCTCCCTGTCACTACTGACATTTAGGCTGTTTCATACAGTCTCACCATTGGCAAAATAAGGGGAGTCAGGCTGCCAATCACAAAGGCAGAGTCCAAGTACTGGCCAAGAAACACTCAAGTCCCTGTCCTTTGCTTTTGGATGCATCATTTAAAATAATGAACCCCTCTTTTCTAGGGCACTCGGCAAAGCCCCTGCCATGACTTGACCAACGCTGCTGCTCCAGTCACTCACAGGCTTCTATCACAGCATCTCTTTGTTGTGCATCAGAACCAAATTTTACAGGAAAAACATAAATGGAGAAGATGGTGGTCACCATTTCTGCTAAAAGCATTGCCCTGCCTCTTCTACTTCTATCCTCTTTCTCTGTCATTTCCCTTAGATGAGGGCATTTGTGCTATGGGGTTTTATGAGAGTGCACATCACTCTGGGGTTGCATAAAGAACTGGTATCAGTAGCCTGCCACAACGCAATTAAACCCATGATTGAAATGAACAATAAATAAAGAGAAAGACATAGAGGTTTTAAATATAGGTTTCCATTAAAAGCATTACAAAGATGACTTCTCTCATTCTGAAGACAAAGAAAAAATTCACTTCTACTAAAAAAAAAAAAAAAAAAAAAAAATTTTTAAAATCACCCCTTTGCAAGTAACTTTAATGAGGAAAGGTGCAGGGGAGGGAGGGAGAGAGGACGTGGAGAACTAGCAAGTGTTCAAAAGGGTGGATGCCCTCCATCTCGGTCATTTTGCAACGGCACCTTCTTCTCACACAGTCAGGTCAGAGAGCCAGAGTCCTCACGTGGAGGATTTCACCACCTGCTCGTAAGGGGGAGGTGGTGTGTTGCAGTAGGAAGGTGGGGGTGGGTAAACCGGATTTCCTTGTGGGGAATTGGGCTGGACGTGGAAAGCCATAGCCATGGGATTCATCACAGGTCCACCTGGATCTGTGTAATACGGCACTCCAGGTTGTTGCGACCCTGAAAGAAAGAATAGGAGAGAACAGGTATCAACAACAGCAGGAGCATCAGACAGCAATCATGCTCTTCCAGGGCTTCTGCTCTGCACACTGGGACAAGTTTTCTCAAAGTGTTCATCAGAGCAAGGACAAGGAGCCACCTTTCTCTCATTCCAGAGAAAACAAAAACTCAAGACTTGCAGGACTACATTCACTTCTTGAGATTTCACCAAAACGTTTCAATTTTGCATGCAATGGAAATCATTTAGTGAAACAAAGGGCACCACTGCCCCAAGCGACTACCATTTGAAAAGGAAAAGAGTGAGCTCTGCTCAGTTCCCCGGACAGAAAAGCTGCCATGCCTGGAGAGGAGAGGCGTGGGATCCCAGATAGACAAAGGGTTTTCTACTGCAGCCCTGACTCAGATGTCAAGTCTTAAGAGAGGACTTCACAGGTTATTTTGTAATGTACTGGATCTGCTTGCATGCCAGACTGCATCTCAAATAGATAATTTCCCTTCAAGGCACAATATGGCTAAGGAGTAAACACGTACGAAGCAAAAACCCAAGTTGAAGCCAATTATGGCTGGCTAACACAATGGGACAAGATTGCTTTGCACAGATTAAATTTAGGAAATTATGTTGGAGCCTGCAGGCACAAGGAAAGGAAACATATGATCAAACACAAAATTCCTTAGCCGTGACACATGAGGAGTAACAGAGACCGCCGCCATGAGGAATAACAAAGGTGGCGTGTAACCCTCCTCAGATATCACAGCGGGTGGTGGAAGACGACTTAATGCAATTCCAGCAATTAAAGTCACAGATTGTCTCTGTCTCAAGATGTAAATTATTTTTCTTCTCTTTCTCTCTGTCTTTTGAAATAAAGCTGGACTGAAAAAAAAAAATCATGGCTGAGCAACAGATTTTCTTCTTTTGGTGCTAGTCTGTTTTTCCCATAATGACACAGCCTCTAAGGGATTTTCCACTCAATCATTCCTTTCCGTGACTTAGCGACGCTAGGACTCGGTATTGCCACAGAAGGAATACAGGCTTCTTGAAACTTTAAGCATCCTTTAGGACTTCAAGCATTCGGGAAGGAGCTACATACCGAATCCAAAAACACGTCCTTACAATATTAAATCAAATGGGTCAAGCCATAAGGCACCAGGATGCAAACTGTCCCAGAGCCTGGGGTGTCTGCCTATGGAGCTTTGTTTGGACACTCGGGAGCACAGAGAACGGAAAGCAGCTATTTCCTTCTTAACACGCCACCACAATATTTTTTCCTCTTGCCTGTCTGAGCAAAGAGGGCTGCTCCGCAGCCTCTCTTTTGCCGCAGTGACAAGAAGCCCTTGTTCTGCTTCCATGTGTAGCATCAGCACGTGGCTGCGGGAAAGCCAGGCTGGGAACAGGAGCTGAGCCCAACCTCTCCAAAGTTTGGGCTAATACCCTCTTCTGTAACCTTTTTCTTAAGCATTTTTGTTTTAAAGTTAAACCCTGCCCAGCTCTGCGTTTCTGCACTTTCTGTCTGCATGGGGAAATGGGAGATGTTGAGGTAGCTCACTGCAGCTTGCTCCTTAGGAAAAAACCTGTTTTCATTAAAACTTCCATGTATTATTACTGAATTTGGAGGGTGCAAGTGTGGACACCAATCTTTGCCGACATTTTTTCAGTTCATTAAACCCAGCAGAAAGCAACATCTGAATATCAATTTGCTTGTGGGATCAGCTCAGTAAGTATTTGTCAAACATCTACAAAGGGACCTGACCTTTTCTAGCACCTGAACTGCCAGTTTGGGGCTATGTAGGCCAGACCTAAAGTGAAAGACACCACCAGGTCTGCAAACTGCTGTTTGTAGATGAGGTGTTCAATCCATTTTCCCTGCCAGGCCCACAGAAAAAGCACTCCCACCTCCAGGCTGCTGCTGGGATGGCAGAAGATGCTGCCGTTATGCCTGCAGAGAAGGAGGGAGATGGGCAAGGAGCCATGTTTCAGGGGCTCCACCTCAACCATGAACCGGCTACTGCTACCAAATCTAGAAGAGGAGCCAGAGGAAAATGTGACCTTGGTTGACTAGTAATTCCCATTGGTTTTGCTGTTGAATATTCCTAGAATAGTAGAAAAAGTAGAAAAAAAAAGAATTGGTGGGGTTAGCTCAGAGCCCAAAGCTTTAAGAAACAGTAACAACAGTCTGGAAGCAGGTGGCATAAGCAGGTTGCCAAAGGGTTTGTGCTTATTTTACATTTGCCCACAATTTGTGTTCCATGAAAAACTTAAAACCATGCTCTAAAATTAAATCCACTATTCGCCAATGCCGCCAAAAATGCTCCCTGTTCACGTAATCTTGAGGTTATTTTTCAGGCTTGAAAATATAGTTTAGTTAGTTTGGCTCCCTTCCCACTGTTAACAAATACTCTCTGTGGAAATGCTTGTTCAGTCAAGCAGAAAAAAAGACGCAGAATGGAAGCCCTAAAAAAACCCCTTAGGATTTAAAAAAAAAAGGGTGAATAGAATGTTAGTTTGTGTCTGTAACATCTTTTTATCCACTTAGACCTGTGAGAGAGAGGGGGAAAATGCATGCCTATGGGTACATGCTTAAGGATGCAAGAAAGAGCATTTCCAAAGCCTGCACAAGGCATGCGGGTGCGCAGTAGCAGGCCTGAGAGGGGAGAGAGCCTGCATGCTGCACCTCTGCACAACGCTCATAGCCGCAGCTAGCTCGACAGGGGTTTAGGACCCTTTTCTAAGGAGGCTATCTTGATGTAGCCACAGTATCACACAGAGATGTAATGGTTCAGAAGACAATTTTTGATGGAGAGGTTTGAGGCACAAAATTTTCAGAGAGATCCCCCTTCTCATTAGAAACTATTCAGTTCTATTTCGACTTCCAAGCCAGTATGAAACAAAATCAAATTGCCAATTCCAGAAAAAAAGCTGTCAGAAAAGGTAATTATCCTCTGGCTTCAGCTCCCTCTAATACAACATGCAATAAAATGACAGCCCAGGAGGAAAAGTGTCAGTGTACCAAGCATGCCTGCATGTATGTGTGTGTGCGCTTAGCACAAATTAGCACTGGCTTATGCAGTCTGGAGAGTGGTGAAAAACATCTCAGTTTGGCCTTGCTGAGGCAGGGAGAAGGCAATCACCTGAGCGTGCACTCAGATATAATCTCAGCACTGCAGAAGGTCTTCCAACTAGAGACAGCTGGATTACGCTCCCATAAGGCACAAACCTCTTCTGCTTACAGGTGAGTCTTATTTTGCAAGATTCTCCCAACTAGGACTATCTAACAGCCAGAGGGGAAGAAATAACAAACTTAGAAAGCAGTATTGCCAGAAGAGCCATCGCTAGGTAGATCCTCCTGATGCTCACAGCCATTACTGACCAAAGAGAGCAATCAGACTAACAAGGGGAGAAGGACCGCTTTGCTGCAGAACAACTCTTTCACAGAGCATGGAAGGCAAATCAAAAAGAAGACTTGCAAGACAGCCAGACTGTGGAAGAAAAATGTTAGGTTTTCCTTCACCTCTGCCAGATGTTATCAACTGTATTTAAAACTCTTTCTTCATGTCACTGTTCATTTTGGATACCTGTCATTTTGTCTACACTGCAAAGTGAGAACTTGCTAGCCTCCTTCCATATATTAGGAACTACAACAGAAGGGAAGCGAAAGTCCTGTCATCCTGGGTTTCAAACACTTCTGTACACTGCAGCTGAATTATGCTGTTTGAAAGGCAGAAGACTTCACTCACCACAGGAGGTGCCTGCACGGTTTAGTACAGTGCAGTCCCTTGTCCAGATCCCACAGTTTCCAAAAACCAACCAACACCCCCAACTCCACCCTTTTTAAATGCCTTGTCAAACGTAAGAAATTAGCGAAGCTTGTTTAATGAGCAGTCTCTGACCTGATGCAGTGTTGACTGGTTGTCTGGTGTAAGACACATTAAAAGTAGGTTCTTCTACTAGTGGAGGAGGGTACATCCGCCTTCGGATAAAGAAACCAGCCCCGCAACAGAACAAAACTCCCATCATCAAAAGGAACCTAGGCAAAGAGAAAAGGGAAGTCAAAATCCACCCACATTCAGGCAGCTTTCAAACCCAGACTGTTAATTGAGAGAAACAAGAGTGTCATCTAGCAATCATCAGCCTATGACTTTCATCGGGTTTTCTTAAATAGGTTGTCTCTTGAGCTCAGGTCTATGTCATTTGAGATAGCACTCATGGGGCACTTATGGATATATTACAGACATCTTTAGTGATCAGTACTACTGTCTGATGTTTTCTGGCATGTAAAATACAAATCTGAAACTAAAATGCCCTTGAACTTCTGGAAAGTTCAGGTTCATTCCTGACCTTTGCCAGTGGGATGCTGAACTGAAATTCCAGGCCGGTACAGTTTCAAACTGCCTATCTTGGACACAAGCCTTGCGCTTATAGCATCGAGGGTGGCTGGGAGGTTTGTGGGGGACAAAGACGAATACTATTGTGCAGTTGCCCTTAAAAGAAGATTCTTAGATGTTCTTAAATTATTCAACACTGTAATTTCACTTCCCATGGGAAATATGGTAGCTGGCATTTAAGTTCAAGCCAGAAGACTGAAGCATTTAGCCCTGAAGATTACAAGCTTTGCTTTGTGCTTCCTAGATAGGATATACATTCTCAAGGAAAAGGACATCATTTTGCTTCAGTTCTCCTCTCAGCTCCCTTTCTGACCTGACTAAACTGTCCTCATCATTCCCTTGCCCTGGTGCTGTGGAAACAGGCACATGCAGCAGGGGCATGTCAGAAGACGTCGGTCTTCAGAACGTGGCTTTCACTGCATTTCCTTGAGCAGACATGTTAGCAACCGACACAAGCTCCAGTAAATGCAAATGGTTCTTCTGCCTGTAATTGCTACCTCATTTCAGGGCCCTTTACTGGAAGACAATGACGACTGTGCTCTTTTGGAAGAGATGGAAGTTGGCCAGAGGCCACTGAAGTTGGCCAGAGGCAAGCCTATGCTCCATGCTTATCTCCTCTGGAGCATTCCCAGGTGCCCGAGAGGAAGAGTGTGACAATGCATGGCAGTGAGGGGTATTTCATGCAAAGGGTCAAATTCTGTTCTTGTTTCTACAGTGGAGATGAGAGCAGAAGCAGGTCCTGTTTCCCTGAGCCAATATTAATACATTCCCTTTTGGCAGCGTTCCTGCAAAGGATTTGTTCTGAACAGAAAAACAGAGATTTACGACGTCACCCCAGGGATTGAGATGCAGAGCTCTTCAGTTATATCAGTAAGGATTGCACATTGAAATCCCACAGTCAGCTTCAGGAAATCTTGGTATTATAGTATATATCAGGCTTCTGTTTTTCAGTGTTTATTTATTTCAATTTTGAATGCTTTTTTTTAAGCAGTCTTCAAATTCTACATTAAAATGACTGAAATCAGGTTTTCTAGGAGAGCTTTTGCTTTCTACTGTAATGACAAGCTTTTATTCAGGTGCTTTCTTAAATTCCTCTCCAAAATGAATTTACCTTATTTTTTCATTATGCATATAACAGTGATTAGTTTAAGCTTTATCCAGATTACTGAGCTGCTGGTTTCACAAGCTCAAATTTTTCTGCCTTCTTTTCCCTTGCTGCCATCACCAGTGAAAATCCTTATAGTCATAAATGTACTTCTCTTCCTTTTTAATTGAAGCCCCAATTTGACTGGCAAGAATGTCTTAAAACCTACCTAAATGCACAATCCCCCTTATACAATCCTCCTTTAAAACTGAAGGCCCAACAAAAATGGAAAAACATTGCCGCTTGGTAGTAGCTGGGACAGGCATAAGGAATCTGGCAATTTTGGATAAAAGTGGTTCCCCTTCAGCAGGATGCAGAAGCAGGAAATGTCAGCCTGACACAAGTAACCTCCTTTTCCAGTGTTTTCTCACTACATCAGGAGAATTTTATAAGCAAAAAAACTTGTATTTATATGTACACATATACATTACTGCGTACTTGTACTACCTACTTTAAATACTAGGGCTGCAATACCCTGATTTAAGTCCTACAAACACGACAAGAACAGGAAAAACATAAAATTCCCGAATGCCCTGACCTACCAAAAATACCATAGTCGCTGGATAGAGAGAGCCCTTACACAGCATCTTGAACCACAGCAATCCTCATAAGAGCGACATCTGCAGAGAAATAAAGAGAAAAGGGCATTAAGGGAATGGTTGTCACTCAGATTAAAACGGCATCCCCAACTCTGACGCTGTTTGCACCCCTGCCCAAGGCGTTACTTATGTCAACACCATGAGCCTGGGAAGCAAAGCCTCCTGGAAGTGTTCAAGGTCAGTTTGGATGGGGCTTTGAGCACCTGATCTAGTGAAACATGTCCCTGCCTGTGGCAGGAGGGTTGGACTAGATGATCTTTAAAGGACCTTTCCAACCCAAACCATTCCGTGGGTCTATAAATAAGAACAGACCACCGTTGGCCGGATAAAGCTGTCAACCACATGTACACATCCATGGCATAGCTCTACCACTATTCAGGAACTTTTTGCATGTTACTGAAACTACCTTCCTATATACTTCTTTTAAAGCCACCTCAAGAAGACTGACCATAGTGTTTAAGTCTCTATAACAGGACACATTATAAAGAAAAGCAGTATTACTGTGTTCTCTTTCACAGTAAATGAACAGTGCAGACCTCAAACATGAGCCATTTGGGGTTTTACTCGCTGCACCAAACAAGAATTGCAAGGTCAAAACTGCCAGATCACTCACTCTTTGCAAATCAGCAGCTTCCAAACAGAGAAACCACCGAGCGCAGAGAAAACTTTAAGGGTACCGTTGTTTGTAAATTTAATGGCATTTTTTGCTTTTTCTCCGAAGTTGCAAAGTTGCACTGGACTGCAACTGCCAACAACTCCCATTATTTAAGTAGGTTTTCCTCTAAAAAAAAAAAAAACACCCATATTTAAAATTCATATTTCATATGGAATAGAACCATTTTAAAGGTATTACAGCAGCAACCAATGTAAGCACAAGGTACCACTTCACTAAAAGCTAGCACATACATTAACAGCTACTGCTGAACAATTTCTATGGTAACTGCCATTTCCCACACCAATGAAACATATTTAGTAGGCAAAGGGACAGAGGTAAGCCAGAAACTATGGTATGTGACAGACTCAGATGAAAACACTCAGATTAGCATATCCACATACCAAAAGAAAAGAGGAGGTTACCACAACTGGATCAATCTTTTTAAGGGTGTTCACATCTGTATGCTCAATGCACAGATTTAATTAAGCATCTGGTTTTGGAAAATTTGCCCAACTGCGTGACTGTGCTCCCACATTTGTACGCAAAGCTAAAAAAAATGAATTGGATAATTGTACAGACAATTACACATTTACACGCTCAATTAACAAGCCTTCACTCACAAAATACGTCAAGTCACATAGGCTTCAGCCTCTAATTTGGGCCAGAGGAGGATGCTCTATGGATATATAATCAGCTGTTTTGCAAGTGAAAACAGTTACATGCTCTCCTGATGACAAGTAGGCAGGATTTATTTAAGCAAGCTGGAGGATCTGACATGATCAGCATGGCGAGGTCCATTAATATGTTCAGGCACCCGGCCTAAGACTCAAGGAGAGTAAGTCGCTCATGCCAAAAGACAAACACCCACTTTGCCATCCCTGAACCTGAAAGCATCCCAATCTCCAACCTTCTTCTTTAAAGCTTACCAGGACCCTAACAACTGCTCATACTCAAAGCTTCCAGATCTCACAAAACTACTAACAGGATTTAGCAAGCCATCATTAACTTCAGTCCTATCAGGACCAAGAAATTAGGCATCCCTCCATGCTCCCAAGTGGATCAAACCAACACAAGCTTTCAAGACATACGTTAAATGCATGGACAAGATCAGGCCCCCCATGAAATGGGGTGGCAGCCACTGCCTTCTGTTAAAACAAACAGCAATCACGGTACCCCTTTTGCTCTTTAACACATTCATGGTTGAAGCACCTCATCCACATTGGTGGGCACTTGCTTCTTTCGCTGATGCTGCACAGGCAAGGACTTTTTAAGGGTTGTTGGGCCGGAAAAGCAGACCCAGGCCAGGAAACAGAGCTCATAAATCTAGAACGAAGGAGGTGGAGGTGGCAAGTGAATGTTGATCTCTTCCTTTGAGGGCAACCTGTGATAGCAAATAAAAAAGCTTCCCACCCATTCCTGCTGCTCCATGTTTCAAACGAAAGAGACACATTCACATCCATGAAAGAAAGGGAATGAGTTCCCAACATCACTGGTGGACTGCCCTTCTGTAGCCTTTCTTGAGGCAAGTAAGGCCAAATTATAAGAAGGATTTTAGGGATGTGAGCAGTCTTTATCTCTGCCTCCACACGCTGGCTTTGTCAGCCCAGACACCTACACCTGACCATAAGCAGGACGGGGAGCAGACACACCAGGCAGGCCTCTGGCCCCAAAGCCATTTCCCACATCAAGCCCCAAGAGCTGAACTTGTATTAAAAACTAAACTAAAGCAAAGAACCCAGGGAGGCTCCACATATGCCTCCCTCATGCCCACCCTCGCCTCGCTTATTTTACATCTGTTTTCTCCAGAGCCAGAAGAGATGGGAAAAGGCTATTTCAAAATGTATAATTATGGTTGTTCAAAACACCAAAATTAAAACAGCATCTGTATGGTGAGCACAGTGCCTGAATTTACTTTTTATTTTTAATCTCCAAATTGTCTAGGCTACAAGTCAGCACCATTTTTTAAGCCTCAGCGGCTTAGCTTTTCTCCCTGCAAAAGAGGACTAAAGTACCAGCTGGAAGACAGTTAAGGCTCAACTGCTGAGTGTTTATGAAGCTCCTGAGACCACTGAATGGCAAACAAACAGATGATCAAAGAGAAGTCTCCTACACGGATGACTGCACTTTCAAATGGCTGAAAACGATGATGCTGGAGAAGTCTTTCACTACGGCTGCATCTAGAGAAGCTCAATTTTACAACAGCCAGTAAGCTTTCTAAGGCAACTCATCCAAGGCTAAGCACTACATTTGCTGGGTGGATCTGTGAAGCTAAATCAGTATCATGACTTGGAGGGAAATCCCTTTGAGATCTGACACTAGTAACTTTCACTTTTTACCTATAAAACCAAACAGGCGCTTGATTTTACATGCACATGAGTATGGACACAGGTACCCGTATGTAAGAGCCTGGAACCAAGCATGATACCATAGTAGCAACCTGCTGTTTGTATTCCCCAGCAGAGACAAAAAGGACTGGAAGAACAAACAACCCATTTGCTGATACTGCCATCAGGGTACCGCAGAAGTTCTGCTGATCTCTTGTTCTTGATTCAATGTGCTACGAAAAAACAACGCAACTTCTGCCAACATCGATCCCAATTACAAGAATATTAACTTACTTACAAAAGCTGTATTTATTAGCAGGCAAAAGGTGACAATAAAATCAGCTTATTAATGGAGTAACATACAAGCTTAAGTATAATCAGTCTTTGATATACTATCTCTTATTGCCTGACAGCAAATTCCAGCAGAATTAAGACCCTGGTTCAGAAAAAAGTAATTAAGCACACACACATGTATTTACTGAATTGATATGCATATCCTTTAAATTACATTTCTGCTTTGCCTCTCCTAAACAGCGGACTGGTTGCGCCCAATGCCAGTTGGAGAAGAACGAGCCTTACTATCGACCTGAACTGGACTGAGCCCATCTCCTACAGAAAACATTTCTAAAGCCCATTTCCCTCTTTCACACATCAACAATGATCCCGAGAACTGCATTTCCCTAGGACAATGCTTGTTTCATAGATCAAAATTTAACCCATTATGCAGAATAAGACATGATCCATTAGTCACTTCGCTAATCTGCAACTCCACCAAGCATTCAGTCTCTCTTTTGAAAACTGTCTGCAATGTGATTTATGATTTAGAAGGTACATCTTTTCATTCATAATTCAGTAGAGTGAAACAAACGCATCTGCATGTCCAACAACTTGTACTGCTAGCACACACCAGGGAACTGCTGTGTCAGAGATCAAAGTTACACTGTGTGTCAGACCACAGAGACAAGCTTTTTGTATGGGTTCTCACTTAAATCATGATGCTGAACTTCTTCCCTTAATGGACAAGCAAAGCAGAGAGTTTCACGTAAGGGTATACGGTATGACCCAAACCCCACAAATAAACCCCATACTTGCAGGTGTTCTGCGGATAATAACTGCTCCATGAAATGGTCCAGAAGCTCTTTTCCATTTATACCTGCATCTACACAGCTGAACAAGTCCCTTTTTAGTAGAGCTGCCACAGGAAAGAACAACATCTAAAAATAATTCCCTGATTGGCACTTGCTGAAAACTGGATAAATTAAAGAGGTAAAGCAAGGAGTACAGTCTTCAGCAGACTGTATAGCCACAGTGGTCTGACAACATTCCCTGTCCTCACCCAAGGTGGGTATTCCCCATCAACACCATCCCTTTGAAATGCAGGCTGTAGTGTTCTTAGGTTTCCGCTCTGGACTGTTTGCATCATATGTGCCAAAACCTGATGTAACATTTAAGATGTTTGATTAGCAATGTCTTTTGGAAGAGTAAAAAAAAACATAACATAAAATGTTAATTCACATGTAGTGGCAGAAACCCTACTGCAGACATGGGGACAGAGGACGGGAGGACGAAAGAAATCCAAAACAACAAAACACCCACAACAACCAGATACAGTAAACTGCATGATTTCTAACCAGTGTCCTGTAGACAAGCATGACTAATTCCAAAAAAGGCTGCATACCAGTGAGAGGTTAAATGTTTGCTGCATGTATGTAAGGTCTATGAAGCAAACTGGGATTCACTGGAATACAAGAAGCACTTTTAAATGGGGAGCGGGGGACACACACAACAAAAGGGATCCTGGAAACTCAGTAAAGGAGGTTGTAGCAATAGACAAAAACTAAGAACAGAAGAGAAAGATTCTGGGGGGATGGTTAGCAGCATCAGGTGAAGCTAAGGAAGTCCCAGCTGTGGTCCTAATACTGACACCAGAAGGAGAACCAGAAGTCCTCACAAGGACTGGACGGGATGGACTGCTGAAGACTGGATCACCTCCAGGTAAACTCAATGCTGAGCCCTCAAAGCCAGAAGGCTCAGGTCTGCTACCATGGAACAGATGAAGGCAGACAGCTGAAGTGTGCATATGTATTTACTTGTTCTAGGACAAAAAAGTTAAAAAAAAAAAAAAAAAAAAAGACTTAATTTCCTGCAAACCGAGAGCACAGGATCC
>VZTL01007205.1:0-13341 GCA_013400535.1 Scopus umbretta
ATATCTAAGTGTATTGCATCTAACAACAAAGGTTGGCGTACCAGACCCCAACAGACAGATACATACAAGTATACATAATGATAGTTGGTAAAACTTACCTATACCTATACATCGATACAAGTGATCAGTTCTCTATAACTGATTCTGAAGTAAGTTGCCTTTCCAGCTAGCTGGGGTTGTTTTGCAGTTATGTGCAATCTAAAGACATTTCTGCCTAAGCTGTCAATCATGGGTAGCTGCAGTATGTTGCTACACAGTTCTATACATGCTTGAGTTATACATTAAATAACCTTTTACTGCACTTCTCAGTAGCTAATCTTTTATAATTTGCTTTGATACCATTAGGTATTATCTTTATGCTCCTGAGGTTTCTCCTGTCTTGTGTTACTACTTTTGTATCCTCTTATATAGTTCATGTTTTTTATTCAGAAGCCTATGAGATGTGCCTTCCTGACAACTTGGCATTTATTAGCACAATGTCGTTACGTATACTTCCTTATTATTGTAGGTTTAATCTAGGGTCATTCAGTCTGCAAATATGAGGTCCATTAAGGGATTTGTGATAGATGGATAGACAGTCAATGCTTTTGTAGCTACTTGTTTTTAATATCTATTAGTTATCGCATTATCTCTAGTACTTTATCAAAATGCTGTTGTAGTGATAGAGTGATACAGTTCTTATGCTGGTAAGCACTGCTATTATATAAGAAGTAGTGGATGTCTTGTCTAGACTTCCATAATGGTTTTGCTACCATCTCATAAGTGAGGAAAACTACTACAAATGGATGCAAAATCAGTTGAATAGTCATAGAACTATCGATACACTACTAGAACAGTGTTCAGGGAACACTGGATCACTATTAAAAAGCAAGAATGTATCAAAAGAAATTTCCTTGGGATTGTTGTGGATCCAGACTCCCAAATGATTTCACTGATGACCTAAATGAAGAAGTGGAAAGAGTGCACATTAGACGTGTAGTATGGTATAAGCTACTGCAAGTAACTTGAAATATATGACTAGAATTTGATACGACTTTGGTAAACTGAAGCAGTTTAAACAAATTTGAAGAACTGTAATAGGGACATGTATAGAAAAAATTCAAGTGTGCAAACTTGCTTTGAAAAAGTTCAAAAAAGCAGATACAATTTGCTGGCCCTTAAGAAAGGTTTGTAATGTAGTCTTATTAAACTAGTGTGAAAGGTCCAATATAAATAGCATAAATATGCATTCTAGCATGAACCTGAACGGGAACCTATTCACTGACCTAGCTTGCTAAACCACAGTGAAGACTGAAAAACTTAGCAGCAGTAAATTTTGCTGTCAACTCAGGTAGTATTTTAGGGATTTTGAATGTAAACCATGAATTTTATCAAGAAATAGTTCTTTCACATATTTTATAGTATAAAAATTAAAAATCTGATAAAAATTTGAAATTCCTGTTAACATATAGCTGAGACTAGTAGTTTGGAGTAGGACAGCACAGAAAACGTTTAGGTCATTTGGAAAGTATGTATTGAGGAACTACACACCTTAACTAGATTTAATTGAACCTTATTTAAGTAGATATGTGTGACAGCTAAATAGCTCTCTAGAATTATGATAGTTTGTGATATTGTGAAGTTGCCCACGTGCAGGGAGACAGCAGAGGTCTTTTTCTGAAGAGGGTGGTGAGACTTCATTTAATTGATCCTTTAGTTGTTTGCCCCCAAGTCTAGGAATGCGTATGCTCAGCAAAAATGTTCGTACCGTTTATGGCAATATGCAAGGGCTAGAAAAGCATTTAAAAATAAAGAGAGCAGGGGTTTTGTCAGTAAGTGGGTCCTCTTTATCCTCTCTCTGTTTCAGTGATGTAATTGGTACCTCAGAAGACATTGCAACCAGTGGTCTAAAATAGGGTGGCTCTAGGGTATTAGATGAATATGGAGTTGCTCTAGCCAACTTGGAAATGTCCCAGAACACTTTTGGTCTGGCCTACTGTTCTGGCTTCAAGAGTGTTTTATTTGCATGGATTTGATGCACAGTACAAAGATAACAACATCCCAACTTTTCTGTATCATAGAAAACTGGGTACATAAATTACTTTTCAGTGAACAGGCCAAATTTGGACTGTATTTTTATCATTTCTAAAAAATATAATGCTTCCTTTTTAGAATAAAAATTACTGATTTGAGGAAAAGAATTTCAGACAGACAGACTGGATATAGTGCATACTGCCAGCACATCTGGAAGACAGTTATCCTCTAATTACCCAAGAGACAGAAGAGAAAACTGGCAGCTTTGCTGCTATTATAAATCCCCTCACTTCTAAAGGAGTTAACGCATGCCCAGCTAATCAGTCTTTGTTATCTTGTAACATTCAGAGACAAAATAAAGGCCATAAAAATAAAAAGCAAAGGAAACTCATTGGTCTGATACATTAAAATGTGTGGATTTGTCTTCCCAGTGTACTCCCAAAAGACCTGTCGTATAGTGTTTAATTTGGTTTTAAAATGTGCAATGGTTTAGTTGTTTGGATGAAAAATTGGTTCTATAGATGGAATAGCTGTTTTGGTTACTGACTTACCTTCTTTCATCTCATCTTTTAAGATGTACACCTGATTTACACTTAAAATGGTTCTATCTATTTTACCAGTGGATAGGGAGCAGTCTTGCCTGTAACGAGCTTTGTTTTCTTTAGTCTGAATTTGACTGTAAAAGAAAACAGAACATCACATGTGAAAACAGAGTATTTCTCTCCCTTTTCTCTGAAGACAAGAACCACAAGCTACTTACCTCTGGGTAGACCTAAACGAAAAAGGAATCAAGTTCTATAGTGTACAGTACTGTCTCACTGGAGCAGACAAGCTGAAAAATAAATTTGCTGAATGACATAAATAACAGCCCAATTTGGAAAGGGTCCTGAATATCATCAGGGACATTTTAACAGTACCAAACTGTTGCCAAAATACAGTAACAGGTTAAAGAGAGAACTTAATATCTCACAAGAAAACTCCACTTAAATCTGATTCTGGTTCATACAGTGCTGAGGAAATAAAAAAATATATGGTACTTACTGTGCATTCCTCACTTACTGAGGGATGGAGTGAAAAATAATGTTATATTGACCTGGAGATAAGTGGGGGGATTCCCCTCTGAAGTTAATAAAACTGAATTATGGCTCACCAGGTCTAATAACCATTAAAATATCCCTCATAAAAAAGCCACTAGTTCTTCTCTTCAGTGCCCACTGAATAGCTTTCTTCAGGGTTCCCTATGTCTAGAGCAGCAGTGGGTCACAGCATAGTTCTGAGTATCTCCCTGAATTTTTTTATGCAAGGGAAATATCTGATATAAGTGGACATAGTCACATATCCAGAGTTTAAAATGAAGCAACTGGTTATCTCTTGGTAAACTTTAGTGTCATACAGTAAGCTGCAAGCTCATCTTCCTTGGAGTTTAGGGTTTTGGACACCTAGCTTCAAACACATGCATTTCAGGGCAATACTATAATGTTTCCACCTTTCATTATGTGTAGCATCTCCTGCTTGAATTCCACATTCCCAGAGTTCATAGGTGAGTGCAGGTCTGTGCTGAAGCACTTTTAGTCATTTGCCATAGTTCTTATGTTGGCGTTTTGGTTTTTTTTTTTTTTTTTCCATACATACTTCAGCTGGCATATAGGAGTGGTTCTACTGTCACCTGATTTAAGTTGATGACTGTACCTGGTTTGAACTAAGGATCCACATCCTACAGCAGTATATTCCTCAGTAATAGGTCAGCCTTGCTCCGATGTAGAAATGAATGCTTTCTTCTGAATGGCTTTGCTGCTCTGTTCTGGTATCTTCGTGGAAAGGCAGGACTGTCAGAGCATAGTGGTAAAAATAGTATAGCTGGGACCTTTACAGATATGCAAGTGCATCTGGGGTTTATCTCAGCTGTTAGCTCCTCACAGGAGTGGCATGTGAGTAATAGCCTCTGCTGTGCTGCTCTGAGTCATAGCAGGAAACTTCGTCAGAACAGAAAACTGTCAGGGAGTGTTTTTTACTGTGTACCTTCTCATCCTACCTTGTTACTGTCTTGTGGGAAAGCTGGTTTGTGAACAGGTAATTTTTGCTTGTAGCCTAAGTGGTTGGAAACAGCTTTAGAAGAATTTTCCAAAATAGCTGACTGGCTTTCAGTTGATCATAAGCATAACTTTGGTTGATACTACCCATCCCCATTCAAAAATAGCAAGACAAAATAGTCCAATTGCATTTCTCGGTGCTCTTCTGTCATGGGATACTTTTTTGTGGAATTGTTTTGGGGAACCACATGGGGAGATTTATCAAGCTGCCATTTAGTGAGCATGGCCAGACTAACTTTGAATATTCTGCTTTCCATTTGCATCATTTTTGAAGTCTCCAAATCACATTTTTAACAAGTACTTTTTTATGGACGACACATGAAAAAAGAAGGCTTATGTTATTTGAGATTGTAGTTGAAAGCAACTTGAAGAGAAAACAAAGGATCTAACATTTCAGGGGGGGGTGTTGTCTGATGCTTAGATCAGTGACTAGCTAGGTAATTACTTGAAGACTTAATTCATACAAAACACTCTGGATGTCAAAAAGAATTAGAGATCTGTCTTTGGGCTGCATTAATTGACTTAGTTCAAGAATAATTTTCCCACATCTGGTCATCTTAAAAATGCAGCATTAACATAAGTTTACTAGGTTGGATGTGAGATGAGACTTCCTTGTTCTCACCGCAGAACACTCAAGAGGGCAACTGTGATTTATCATTTTACAGAGAGGTGGTTGATTTTTCTCCCTATTTTCTGCAAGGAGAATGTAAAATATGAGAAACCCCTTCTCACCAACTCTGTGGCAACATGACTTCTTTATGTCAGCAGCAGTATGGTTCTTGAGGAGTTCTGCCTGGGATATTATAGCCATTGAGTTCTTAAGAGTTCACGTTAAAGGCCTTGAGGGAGGAGAAATGAAAAGTGCTGCAAATATTTTTTTCTTTTCCTCATCCCACACAGTGTCCCTGTAAGACTTTCACATGCAGACAGTACACGGAAAAAATAGTGCAAAAGAATAGATAAACACTGCATATAATCTGGAATATCCCAGAAGAATTCCATTTCTGGCTCGCAAATTTCAATTGCTATGGTCATTAAAATCAACATTTCATGATACTATCCCTGTTTTCCTCAATTATAAATTGCAGTCATAAAATTGGACACCAGACTAATCACAGTGGAAGAGCAGAGATTTGAGCAGGTATCTATGAACTTTACAAAGTTCCTGTTTGTACATCTGAGTCATGTAAATTCTGTGCTTTCTAGAGTTTTCTGTGAGAACTTTGTAATTACAGTCTTGCTTTTGAGCTTTATATGTTTCTGGCTCAGTGTTATGCAAATACACTGTGAACTACTTTCACACATTCCTTCAGAAAAAAAGTTATAGTTCCCTTTAGCAATAATAAGTTCTGTTTATTTTGGATGGTCATCACTATACATATTTTTGAATTCTAATACAGGAAAACATATATTTCTTAACGAGAGACATCCATATTCTCTGCCATTATAAAATAGCCTACACTACAATGCAAAACAAAGGGAATTGACTGGGAGGGAACTGATAAGGTTCATAATTAAATGGCTGTACAGAATTCTGTGACTGTTAATTGGTGACAGAAATTGGTCAGTGGCTTCCTGACTTTGGACAGAAAGTCTCCCTGATTTCCTCCTTTCACTATGTTTTCCTTTCTAGGAAGCAGCAGAGCAGCCACTTAGCTGTGCCACCTGAGATATGAATAGACATAAATAATCATAGAATCACAGAATTGTTAAGCTTGGAAAAGACCTCTGAGATCATCTAGTCCAACCATCAACACAACACCATCATGACTACTAAACCCTGTCCTGAAATGCCACATCTACACGTTTTTTGAACACCTCCAGGGATGGGGACTCCACCACCTCCCCGGGCAGCCGGTTCCAATGCTTCACCACTCTTTCAGTAAAGACATTTTTCCCAATATCCAATCNCTTGGTGTCATCTGCAAACTTACTGAGGGTGCACTCAATCCCCTCATCCAGATTATTGATAAAGACATTAAACAAGACTGGCCCCAATATTGACAGATATGCAAGTGCATCTGGGGTTTTATCTCAGCTGTTAGCTCCTCAGGAGACCCTCAGGTTAGGGACAGGAACACCTAAAAGTAGTTTTGTTGCCAAGGGCATCTTAACATGAAAACACAGTCTTAGAATAGAACAGAAATATTTGTGCTCTCTGCAGGGAGCTGGATCTATATTTTTCTGTGTTTGGTTAATTTAAATTTAAAAATAGAAGAATGTATAAAATCCTCAACTTTTGTCTCTGCCACTAATGAGAGAAAAAACAAAATTTCATCACAGTTCTTGCAGATTGGAGGCTTGAATTCCAAAGTTATTTTTTCTCAGTCTTAATGTTTTTCAGGGTTTTTCTTTTGAATACTTAAAATTTTAAAGACTCAAATAACCTTTTTTTTTGTTAAGGCTTTTGTGCTCTGCACCCATTCCAGGGTGGCCACTGGTCATATGAGAACTGTGAAGCAAGAGCAAGTGAACATAACTGCTTGAAAGTAAAATTAATTTCCATAAAAAGGTTGGAGCATCCAATTGTTGGGAGATTAAATATTGCTTATTTTTCACACCTTTTGTGAGAGTAGCAAAAGACCTTTTATTAGGTTTTATAGTCTATCAGTAGTCACAGTATTATCTAATTTGACAGCATTCTCTGTAAAAAAAATACATGCTTTCTTTTTTTAAGGTAGTTTGCATATGGAAGATTTACTGCTTGACAGTGTAGATGCTTTAAGGTTTCAATATATTTTCCGCAGAGATACAATTTTAATGCACAGATATTTATACTTGGGCAATGTAAAAGGAGCGTTATTGACCAGTTAAAGCAATCAAATCATTACTTCTTTCTTCATATATTCCTTGAGGAAAGAGTGAGCTTCAAATTAAATGCTAGGCCATGCTTTGTAGAAATGCTGCCCTGTCTTGCTGTCTTTTACCTTGTCACGGCTTCTGAAAGGGACAGGGGGTGAATTACACTCGGCATTTGAAATGAAACTGCACTTTCTCATCCACATTGTGAGACTGAGTTCTCATTCAGAATTCATCCTTTCTGGCCATATTCCTGGATTCATGATCTCTGGCTTCCAGCACGGCTCTACTGAATGCCAACTATGACCTCTTTTGTTCATATAAGCCAACAGTGGCTTATGTGAAAAAGTTTGTGTCACTGCAGTGTAGACATTAGAGCACATGACTTTAATAGAAGAAACTTCTACAGTTTCTTTTTACTCTGATTTTCTGCTCAAAATTTCATATGAGACCATAGTTAGATTCTAGACTCACAATCCATAGTGAATGAAGGCATTTAAAATTAATAGAATATAATGTAGTAATAGAATTCATGAAATAAAGACCAGAAATGGCAAAGTAAATGGATACCATTTTTTTCTGAAATGTGCTTTACGTAATGGCCATACTGTCTGTCCAACTCAGTATCCAATAAAATTAGTAGAAGACAACTATATTACTAGCAGTAATATTGGGGCAATTTCAGAGTGATACTTCTTCCCCCAGGTTCTGGTATTCAGTGTTTTCTGACTTAAGGAATTCATCAATAGTGTCATGAGTGCTACTCCCTTGTGAGCATTTCCCCCTGAATTTATGTATTTTGGCATCTGATCCAGCAAGAGCTGTAGGTTCCACAAGATTACTTTTAGGGATATGAAGAGTGCTTCCTTTATTATTTTATTTACTGAAAAAATAGTTTCATCTGATGTCCCTAATTTTTTGCATTACGAAACAGTGAGCAACTATCCTCTATCCATCTTCACCTTGCTAGTCATGGTTTTATGTGCTTATACAATCTCTTTCTCAGGCACGACTTTTCCTGACCGAGCTATTTCCATCATTTTAGTCTATCCCATTACAGAAGCTGTTACATATTTTAAGTAACTATTATTTCCCTTCTCCATACATTTCTAGCTGTACCATGTCTGTTCTGAGAAGCAATAACGCAGGTTCCTAAAGCTATATTGCCATTTCACAATTTTACAATACTTATCCCTTTCCTATTCACTCTGTTCTTCAGTTTTTTTCTGACTAGTTTGGCTGGTGTGGAAGCCAGGCTTACTGTTCTGTATTTATACAGTTCATACCCAATCTCTTGGAAAAAAAAAAAAATTGTCACTACTTACTACACTAGTAGGAGGCCAGTCTAAAGGCTAAATAATTCACTTAATCTTTTGGAGTTCTTGCACGTGAGTTGCTCAGCTCTTGTATAAGTGCTGTTGTGTTGTATTCATCTTTGATTATTCATTTTATTGATTATTTCTCAAAGCCTCTTTCACTAATGCTTTCACTGAGACAGATACCTATTTAATGCTAGAAAAAAACCCAGCCAAAACCAGAACAGTGGTTTGGATGTCACTCAAGCTCCTTGGTAGATTGAGGCAAATAATTAATTTATTAGTTATTTTATTTTTTCTCTTACAGCTGTATTTTCTTTGAACATTTCTTTTAAATGCTGATAATCTTTTGGCCTTGCAGGCTCCCTGGCATTGGATATTCTTATTTTTAAGGTTTTTATGTCTTTGGCCTGACTTAAAACTTGTTAAAATTTAACTTGTTAAAATTTATGCTCATCTCTCTTGTCTTCAGCTAGATACAGCTTTCACTTTTTAAAGAATGCAATTTTAAAATTATTTCCACCAATTTCTGATTGTTAAAAAAGCCAGCTTTTTTTTTCTTTTTCAGATGTGTCACGCATATTCAATTTGATGTTCTACCTTAGTGTTTTCAATAATTTAAATCCTGCTTAAAAAGACTTTAACCAGTTAACTGCTCCATTTACTTTCAGTTTACTAACTTAAATACGTGTATGTAGTTCATCTCTTTGAAGTGATGTTTTAATTTATTAAGCTTAATTATCTTGTTCTTCTTTAAAGCACCATGGTATCACCTGCTATGTCATTCTTATATTTCTATACCAAAATATATACAACTAATTATCTTTTTAAACACAATTTCCAAGTTGCCTAACATATCAGTGTCCTCATTTGTAATTATCTCTTTAATTTTCATTACTGTTGAACACTTGGCTGCCATCTATACTGTACATCTTTTCATAATACATATCACTTCAGAGATGTCATGTTGAAAATATAAATTTCCTTAAAAAAAGTTGATATTATTTTACAAAGAAAGAGATCATTGCCTGTGATAGGTGAAAATGCAGCTTGTTCCCTTTCCACTGAGACATTGAAAACTCAATGAAAATCAGTGCTCTAGTATCTTCTTTTCAGATGATTTCTGATGCTCTTTGCTCACAGAAGGAGTTAAAGTTCCTTAAAATCCAAACAGATGCACTACCCTTTTCCATCTGTTTTTGCTTTGTACTGGAGACCTAGATCCCACAGCTGTGTTTCTAATTTTACTTCTATTACCATTAATGTGCACTTAAAAGAAATAAAAATTCCTGCTCAAAGGAAATGCAAATTAAATACACATAAATATCCTGACCTGTACACATCAAGAGGTAAGGGAGAAGCCTAGTTTCTGGTTTTATTCTAGTTTTTGCATGTTATCCAATCAGTTAGTTCAATAGCATTAAGCTAAAACTGCAGGAAACAGGAGTTTTGAGGAACATGTGAGATTAATATGGAGTAAGGTATAACTCCACAGGCATGAATTTCTTTCTTCAGATGTGGACACAGATAAAGAAAGGGAACTTTGAAAAATAAATTTATATAAACTGTAATAAAATAATCCACTAAAGAAGCATGCAAATACAAGCTTAGTTTCCGAATTGTTTCACAGAATGCCAAAGGAAGCTCTCACATATTTTTGGCTTTTAGTCTTCCTGCTTTACATCCTGTGAAAAATAGTAAGATTAATTTTCTAAGCCAAGCCAAGTAGTCTTCCCCATTGTTGCTGTATTTTCTTTCTGTATCTCAAAAAACCCAGCTAAAACTCACAAAATTTGGCCAACACAGACAAAACCTGTTCCTGTAGACAGTAACAGGTTATCTGTACAGTATAGTTAGGCTTGTTTGCTAAAATCAGTCTTGGTTACAGTGAATTGAGTTATAGGAAAACATATTTATTGATCTTTCTTTTTACTTTTGGTGATCTCATCCAAAGGTAACATTTTGCCTTCATTAGTTGAGAGAAACTACAGATAGCATCTCTTACATTTTGGAACAGGAGTGGAAGTTTTCCTCTTTTATTTTCCAACAACGTGTTTTGTTATTTCCATTTACTTTGTTATTAGTTGAAAATCCTTAAGAATTTTCTTTGTAATTGAGTGTTTGTTTTTGTTTTGTTTTTTTTTACTTTAGATGGTCACTATTTTGTTAATTAACTCAGTGGTAGCATTCTCAACCCAGAAGAAACAAATAGCAAAATGTCACCTTCCTTGCATGAGCATTCCATCATAATGTATACATTGCATATAGAAAAAAGCTTTCTTAACAGTTTGAAATTTCAAATTTGTGTGAATCAACACAATATTTTGCTTTCCAGATGACTGAAAACACATTATAAAAGTTTGGAAGTGTGATTTATGGTGGTGTTTTGTTTTTTGTTTTTTTGTTTTTTTTTTTCAGTGGAGGTATTTTCTAAAATTCAATTGTTGGCAGTTTGTATTTAAGGAGGAGCTCTACAAATTTTATTTCATAATTTTCCCTAGAACTTTATTTTAAGGAACTCAGATTTCTAGCCACAACTTTTAAGTGTCAGCGCTAATGTTGTTTNATGTTGTTTAAATTATCTACACTAGTTGTAATATAAAATATTTCTATTTATGCACTTTGAAAGTGAAGTTAGACAAATATCTATTCAAATAAGTAAAGTGATCCCTTTTCTTTTTTGAAAAAATATTTTTATCTTATTGTTTTATTTTTTAATCTTAATTTTTTCTGATCTATTTTTGATCACCTCCATTGATCTGTTTTTATCACAAAGAGATCTCTAAGTGTACATCTGCTATAGCATTTCATTTAGAGTAAAAGGGCCTTTCTTGGTCCCTACTTAGGCTTCAGTTTGCATTACAAAGCCACCTTGGAGGTCTCTGACTAGTGAAAATATCCCCAAAGATGTGCTGGGAGTGTACCTAATGCACTCCAAACTGTAAGGGCACTTCATTAATGGAAGAAGACGCAAATCCCAAGTGAAATGCATATTATGTGGACACTGGGTTCTCAGCACCATCTACAAACCCACAGTATCTCTTCACTTGCTGATATAGACATAGCCTTTAGAACAGGATCCAGATTTCCTTTCTGTAGGAAAATTTCTAGGAGTGGCAATAGAGAGAAACAAAGAATAGCTTCTAAAAGAATCATAGTTAAGTAATTTCTAGACAACTTGTAAGGGACTGTGTTTATGAATAGCTGAATTTTCCATTAAAACTCTATTTGATGTCTCTCTACTAAATTAAATTCTCTGTGACATGTCTACTTCCTTAGAAAATGTCGCTTTTGCCATTATAATTCTTTCAGTTAAAATCCTAAAATCTGGGATACATATTATCAAAACAGGGAATATATTTTTTCTTACCCATAAGAAATTGTTGAGCAACCATACATTGGCTACACTCTAGCAGAAGATATTTACATACAGGACCAGGTTCTCTTAATTCCTGTCCAAACATAAATCTTGGGCATAAGACCTCAGATTGTTTCTGATAACTCATGTGACCTGCATGTTGTGGGATTTTAATTATATTAATATTTTACAAGTATATTGATTTCAATCTTTGAAAGAAAAATAATAAGGAACATCTGGAAATTAGGAGGAATGACGTTTATTTCAATAGGGAGGTCTGACTGAGGAGCTATTCATTTGGAAGCATTGTACAACTAACATAAACAAGACATATATTATAGCATGATTAACATTTGCTTTGAAGAACAGCATTCTCCCTAAGTACATTTTTTTTCAGCACTGACATCTAAGAACTTAAAAAGCAATGGCTTGGCGGGTGGATTTAAATTCCTGTTGCAAATATGTTTGCAATTGATTTTTACTCTGTAAGTTTCCACTGCATAAAAAACTTTTCATTAATAATTATTTAAAGATAATGCTAATATTCTTATTCTGAAGGAAAAATGATAAAAGAAAAAGTTATTAATTATATTTTTAGAGACAAAACCTGAAGTTTTAGACCATATGGTGATAAATCAGAACACTGCAAATCTTGCACTAGTATAAACTGTGTAATTTTATTAAATTACAAGATATTAAAAAAAATCTTAAGCATATCATGAAACAGATTTTTATTCATACATTTAAAAGCAAGTTCATAGAGCACTTATTCCTTGCCTGAGAAGGAACATAGTAGTATAATAAGTTTTGATCCTATTAACATTGGCTGTTGGTCATGTCACTGGAAACAGATTTAAGCCATCTATAGGATTCTGTTTGAGGTTAATGTATTTTGTATGTATAACTCATGAATGAATACCAATTTCCTCCATTAAATACAGTAAGAGTAACAAAGTACTGTTTTCATAATGAGTTGACAGCTCACATATATTTCATTCTGTGTGTTATTACTGATATTTTTCTGGTTGGTATTGGTAATGGAGATTCATGACTGGTCACTCATGCTTGTACTTAACTTTAGATGTTAGTAATAAAAACTTTCTCAGTTCACAAATTACAGTTTTGCTGATACTGCTGATTTAGCACTATGAACTGCTGCCAACGTTAAACTTGTGAAGCCCTAAGCTAATTGACTTTATCAGTTTCACAACTGAAGTAATATTGTGCCAGTATTCTCAGAACATTATTTTATAGAAATTCTTACACAAAATTGTTCAATATGAGTTGTTTGCTGTCTGTTAATAGAACCAGAGCAAACAAACCACAAGCCTTAAGTAAAGGAAATGTACGATAACCCTCACACAGAAGTTGACATGCAACACCGTAGAAACTTATATTCAGAATCCCACTTTTAATGACACTGTTCTGTAACAAAGAAAGAAAAATCTCCAGTAATTGTTATAGAAAAAAAAAATGCTAGTGTACACTTTCTGCTGCATACCTTTTCTTGTCTCCAGATCAAACATGTCTGTGTTTTTGTTTCAGGGAAGGCTTTCTATGCATTCACAATGGTTACAGTAGTTACAGTTTGGTTTACAGTTTGTAAAACCAAAGTTTTACAAACAGTATTTGCAGCTGAAATAAAAATTGAAAGTGCAAAGATTTAATATTTCTTCTGACAAAAACTTCATTAAGTTTTGGGAGGGTTGAATTTAAGTGATATAGTCTGCCAAAGCAGAGTTTGAAACAGAGGCAGGCTCAAGAT